>JABFPB010000736.1:0-32503 GCA_022817645.1 Ceratoteleas bidentatus
TAAAAACATTCTCCCATAAACACAGAATCTCGCTCTGGTCAGCATTTTTAAAAATATCAACAAATGATTTTTTCACATGCAAAGTCCCTAACTCCGTTGCAGCAGACTTTCGACTTGGCCTTAACTTCATCTTCAATATATATTTTTTACAGGAAATTTTCTTTGCTTTTGTTCCGCTATGATACTACCTTAAATTCGTAATTTAAGTATGAAATTCTTTGAGAAAGTGTGAAAAAGTCTGAAATGGTCTGAACAAGTGCGAAAAGATGCAAAATCGTTAGTGGATCAAACGTTTTCAGACATTTTCAGACTTTACTTATCACTGGTCGGCACATATCCGAAAAATCTGAATAGGGCTGAAATGGTGTCAAAATTGGGACCTTTCTTTTTTAGATCATTTTTTAGACTTTTTTTAGACCATTTTTCAGACTTTTTCAAACATTGCAATACATTTTTTAAATGTATTGCTACAATGTCCAGCCGGTATTGGAAATTGACCATACAATTCTATAAATTCCTAAACGAAAACAAAAATTCGTAATAAAAACATAATGGTCACTGAGAATCGAACACCAGGTCCCAAGTTATCTGCACAACGCCTTCCCTACTACACCATTAAGACATATATATTTTCCTCCAAATGTTGATTGATGTCACGTTTTTGGTAAATTTGAATAACGTACAATACGGTTGTCTATAGAATTCATTACATTACTATACCGAAACATTGAATTCAGGTTATGTTTTTGCTGTCTTTAAATTTCAATAACTCACAATACGGCTGTCCATAGCTTAAATACATTCCTTTACAAAAATAATAGATACGGCCATGTTGGTTGTTCAAATATATGGAATTTAGGTTATGATTTTGCTTTCTATAAATTTCGATAAATTACAATACGGTTGTCTGTAGAGTTCAATACATTCCTTTACGAAAAAAACGGACTCGGCATGTTGGTCCATAGAACGCCATAGAACAATAAGATCCAATACATTTCAATAACGGAAACCAAGCTGATATTGTAGTTTGGACACTAACGCAATTACAAAATAAAAGCTCAGATTGGACTCTATTGAATTATATTGAAATCTATTGATTTTCGTTTGCTGGGATGCGTCTGGAACTTCATCAAATATTAATTTGCCGCTTAGTATAACAGTCAGGCACCAGCTTCAAGTAAGCCACACTTTTACTAGGACCAATCAACGTTGAAAACGATTAAATATTATTACAAAAACTTCTACCAGAAAAACACATACAACCAGGGATCAAAACATTGAAGCACGTAAAAATACTTGGCAAAATGTATTCACAGGGTACGATATTCGTAATTGAAATTGCCCAAGATGGACCGGTATTTGGACGATTGATAAACATCTTCCTTTCTGGAATGTTTATTTCCATGCGGAACAATTTTGCACCGATTTTTTTGACAGATATTACCACGCATACAATGTGACAGCCGACACCGATATGAAAAACAAAGTCATTAATATACAATTAATTCCAAGATTGCCACCGTGTTTGTATATTAAAAAAAGTTAAGAGGAGTTTGTTGCGACAAGATACGAATTTTAAACATACTTATATTAAATTATCGCCCTAGTATAATACATATATCTTCAAAATGCATGCATTTTCAATTCGTTAATTACATATAATTTAAAAGATCTCAAAATATCGAATTACATTTATTAGTTCAATTTGTATATAAAATATATGTGTATTATGTTAAAACATATATTTAACATATTTTTATCATCTTATTTTGTGTTTATTTCTTCATGATATTTCAGTTGAGAAGACGTGTATATTTATAACGGGTCAATTACCTACTCATATTATTGACCCCATCTTTTTTTAATCAATTAGTAAACATGCATAACCATATTTCCAATTTATAATCCTTCGTGTAGGTAATTCTGTTCCACAGTTTCAAACGATGGAACCCGGTGGGCGCCCTCGTTCGAAACGATACGCGCCACCGTTTGAAACGGTGGAACTCATCAAATGAGACGGTGGCGAGTGCCATCGTTTGAAACGAGACGCAACATCATTTCAATCGATGATTTTTCTCTCCGTGCAGGTATATCACGGGGATTTCACACGTGAGCCGCATGTGAGGCGCGGGTGAAGCGCATGTGAGATGCTGTGATATCGCTGAGATATCATATATATATGACTCACATTTATATGTCACTGACGCGGACATTTCATACGCGGCTCACATGTGGCTCACATGTGCACTGAAAAAATGTACGATGGTACAAGTAAACGTATGTTTGCCACAACCATACGGTATATTTGGTTTGGAACAAGTTAACGCAATATGGTTAGCACAACAATACACGCATTCTTACAAGCATTCTGATTGATTCAATCATACAGCATGGTTGAGTGAAATATATTTTACGGTTGCATGGATTATATTGCGTATACTACCAATAAATATGCGGTGCAGACAAAGTAAACCAAAAACGGCGTAGACAAAGTAAACCAAATTTTAGGATATTTCTACCTGTTTTATTTCCTAATAAAACAGGTAGAAATATCCTAAAATTGTGGTATGAATTTGAACTGCTTGGCATTTCTGGAACAAAATGTAAGATTTAAGACAGAATGTCTTAATTTAAGACACATACGATTGGGTATATATTAAATGTAACATTCATATCTGCAGACAATATCCTAATCATTTATTTTTTTTTCAAAAGATTCTTCAATTTTAAATAAAACAAAATGTTAGAAATTACCTCATAAGACAACCTCCTTAACAGCTGGGCGACAAATAGGGGCCAACCGTCGGCCAACCGTCGCCGGTGCTTGGGCCACAGTTGGGTTGATGGTAAATTTCCACGTGGGTAATTGGAATACAGAAGAGTTTTATGTATTTTGTAGAGAATGGATGATTTTAATGGGGAAAACCCATCCTAAGAAAACATCTCATATGAATTCTCATATGAGAAATTGGCATGACTTCTCATGTGAGAACGTACATGAGATCTCATATGAGATGTGATATCTCATATGATTTCTCATGCGGGATGTTAAATGATTTCTTATATGAGATCTCATATGAGATCTCATGTGAGAAATCATGAGATCTCATATGAGTCAATTGAAATTTTAAACTGATATGAAACTCATATGAAATTTTCTCATAGGACAATCAAACGTACCGCGATTTCGAGCTCAACACTCTGGTTTACCGAGTATGCAGGGTGGGTGATAATTTATTTACGGTTTCGGCATAGAGATGGCGCCACTGGACCAAGTGGCAGCCGGAATCGAGTCTGCCGGTCGCTTTAGGCATCAGTTGAGAGACGGACTTGGACGGGATAACACACAGCCGTCTCGAGTGCAGCTTCCCTCCACCTTGCCCCGGCTCGCCGCGATTGGCTGAAGGTGCGCGAAGCTCCGCCCCGCCAGAATAGTCATTCGAAAGTGTAGTGTGTTAGTTCCGTGGACAGAAAGCCACGGGCGCCTCCTTGTATGTTGAGAGAAAATCTGTAATGAAACGTGTCGGTGCGCTAATATGTGACGTCCAGGCTTCTAATCCCGAATAGACGAGGGCGGTTTGGTGCGCGCAAGCCGGGAGATTTCGTACCACGGCTGAGGAGCGTCGCGCGGCGGCCACGAAAAACGGAGAGGAAAAAAACACGCGAGTGTGCCGCGGTTAGTGTGTCGCAGACCTCGTTTTTTTACACACACACACACACACACACAGCCAGTCAGACACGTACAAGTCGTCTGATACATACACAATCACACACATTTACACATACACATACGCAACGAGTCACGTCAGTCGCTGTGTCGATTGCGACGAAAAGCCCGAAAAAGTTGATGAGCAGAAAAGAAATCTGATCGTAAAAAATAGGGGGGCTCGGGGTGACTTCGGACCAGGGGGCAGCCAGTTGGACGCGGGCCTTAGACACGGATCACCGGAACGCAGTGCTTTTAAATTTCAGTTGGGCCGACGTCAGCTGGTACGAGGCGAGAGCGGAGCCGCGCTCGTGCGACAGAAATGGCGCTGTCGGCGGGCTCGCAGTATGGATTGTCATCACAGAGCAAATTCAATGAACGCAAGTCGCTCATTTTCGTCAAGCTCACGGATTCCGCGCAGCGTGCCATCGACGATTATCTGCGCAACAGGGTAAGCAATTACAATCTCACTAGCAGCAGCGAACCTAGGCGGCCGCACTTTGAGGTTAGGATCCGTGCGTTTCTACCCGAAGGCTTTTCCCCGGGACCTTTAAACCTTGAACCGGCAACCGCCCACGCGACCCCAAATCGGGCCCGAAAAAGCGAATGCGAACGCCTGCTTTCCTGCTCGCCCGGGCTTTCCTGTGCTTTGACATTCGCGTTACGTAACGCCGCGCTGAAAACATTTCACGACTTTCGACGACGCGCGACACAGCTGTAACGCCCGAGAGCGCCCAACACAGACACACGTAGAGAGACAGGCCATTTTTCGAAACCAACCGCGCGCAACTCTAACAGATTTTCAGCCAGATTCGACAAATTTGCGCATATTTCGCCCAACCAATGCGACCAGGCTTTTCATCATTAGATATCGGCTAAACCGCAGGAAAACCGAACAATCAAATCAAAATTGTTTACAAAACTAGCTAAACTCACTTCCGAAACTTGTTATTCTCGCATTCTTAGACAACAATTCACTCTTTTTAGACTTGATAATTACATCCACAATTGTCCATAAAGTATAGATTAGCCAGGTACTGTGTTTGCTTTTCCCTTATTTCAGCTTAGGATTATAGTTTTAGCAGATTAGCTTAATCCCAAGTTGTATTTTCTTTTGAGTATGTTTACATCTCACCTTTTTATGGACCCTCTTTGTTTTGAAACGAGTGACTCACTCGGTATTTGGGAAAAGGATTGAACATGATAATCGACAGTGTTTACCGGTAATGTTGTTGACCATTGGAGGGATATAGTTATATTGTTTACGAGGAACCATTTGCTATCTCTTAGTCATGTTCGAGCAAGACACTCTAATTTGCATTTTATTTTTCCTCTCGCTCATTCACTCGCTCAGACGACTCCAATAAATCTCAAATGTTACACCAAGCGAATTATAAGCTGCACAGCTTTATAGGTCTTATATTTTCTCATTCGACGATCAAATACGCGTATATGATACAGCCAGATTGATACACTGGGTGTCGCAATGGGAATAACTTAATGAATAAATGTACCTTTCTAATCTGAGCGCTGTTGAGCCATTTAAAGAGGCACTGTAGAAAACGGTCGATAAAATATTTGAAAGCCGAAAAAGCGTCATGGTAATTAGCCCAAGTGAAAAACGATATCTGAAAATAGGCGTTACACGAATTCATCGATTCATTGTTTCCATTCAGACGTTTACATTTAGTCGCTAGCTCAATTAATGTGCGTCATATGACGATATTTCGCCAAACAATAAATTTCTCAAACACTTGACTTGATCGACCTTGCATAGAATGACGATTTTGTCGCAGTTATAAATAATTGGATCGCACGTTTTTAAACTTGAACGGTGCTTTCAGCTGCATCTTGAGCTATAATCCGAGTATACATGAAACATTCTTGTACATAAAAAGTGAATCGGAAAATTGTACTCTACAGGAGGTGTGCTTTCGTTAGATATTTTAAAGCCTTTCACTTTTCCAAGCGAAGCTTTGCTTGTTGAGTTTTGTTTTTCGCAACGCGAGCAATCTTAAGAAAAACATCCATGACCGATAGCAACTATTTGTCGTTGTTGAGTGACACGTTGACATCGTCAGAGCCACCGGTTGACATTTGCCATGGGTTTGTTTACGTTGATGTTTAGCCATCGACCGACTCAAAGGGAATAAAAAATATTTCTCTTGTGGATACTAATCTCACAAGATAGCCGCACGACGAACGCGCACAATGTCGCGGCTTATAATATCCGTGGCAATATCATAAAAGTACAGCATATAGACTATTTAGCACGGGTCACAGTTGGGGTTATATTAACGGTCTGCATTTTATCGCTCGGGGAGCATTTGATTACAGATATTTATGACGCTCGAAGGACTTGTTAATTTAGTGTCAAAAGAGCCGTTATTCAACGTTTAAAGAGGGAAAATTATTTTTATAAATTTTGCGGCTGTTTTTCTCTCTCTCTCTCCTCCCCCCTCTCTTTGGCCACTGCGTGATAAATCGTAAAGAACTTTACGTTGGCTTTCCAGTCGAAACAATCAATGTTTTCTAAATAATATTGGTCAGACTCTGGCACATTTTTAATCGACAAAATCGTGTCAATAATGCAAAGCATTGTCTATTGTTCCACGAATAGCCCGGCTATTTTGGGGGCAATTACGATTGCCGGGGCTAAAAATAGCACAGCGCTATTAATACATTCCTCCATGTTAATAATATTTGACGGTTTATCAGTGATTCAGGTAGTGGTGGCTAAATATCGATAGTTGAATTGTATTGTACTATCGGAAAATCATTTGAATTGGAAGCGTGAAAACAATTGATTTATTGCCACCATTTCTGAATAACAAGTTATATAAAGTTATATAAAGTAAAATAATGTCTTAACCTAACAATACAACATACAATACAACATACACTTAAAATAAATAAAATATAATGCAGATTTCTTATTTTTGTATTTAATGAAGCAACAAGTTTTGTCTTGGAAATATGATTTTTCCATATTTTTCCGCAGATAAGCGATTTCGTCTATATCAGTTAAAATCATGCCTGCGACAGATAATAAACAGATAATAATTGAATTACAATGTAATTGAATTATAATGTAATATTTGTTATGAAAATATCAAATTATAAAAAAATTTGTTTTTTGTAAACATGACACAATGAATGGATAGTTTGGAAAAAATATTGATTGTTCCGATAGTAAAAACTGTTGATTATGCTATCAATATGTTTAGCCATCACTAGATGAGGGAGAACGCCGAAAAAACAATTTAGCCGGGAATCGACTCGGCGATTAAGCCCGAAATCATAGATCTGCAATTAGCGCGGTTTTTAAAAATAACCAGCTCACTTATCGGCGATAACACTCGGCCATTTAGCGCGCGCGTCGCACATTAAACGCGCGTTACAATTAAAATGTGGGTCGCTCTTTAAATGGGAATTTCAAACTAAGTCGTGCTCGAATTGTCACGGTGAGACCTTTCTCAAGTTTTTCGGGCTGTTTTCAAGGCGACGGCTTTGAGAATAAGTTATGGCTGCAGGCCGTGTTTGGCAACCACAAATCATGCAAAAAACAACGGAACGCCGAAAAAAGCATACGGCGGATAAAAGAAGGAGAAAAAATGAAAACGATTCGAAAAAACGGGCCGATGGCGCAACGCGTATTGTACCGTCGAATTCTTTGCCACGGTTGTCCCGTCATTTATCAATCGGGTTTGGCGTTTACGCTGATCAAGTCTGATCAGCGCCAGCCGTCACGGCAAATGTTTATGGCGTCACGTGTGCGCGCGAGAACGATATCAAGTTCTTCTCGCAAACTTGGCTCGAAACCTTAGAAAAGCTGCGCCAAGACGCGCGTCACCCTGAATGTAACGGAGTACATTCAGGCGATTAAATCCATTAGCGAGACAGATTCGCGCGAGTTTCGGCTACGCGATTTTTCGCCAGAAAACCGGTACAAGTTCAGCTAGAATTGCCGATCGACTTATTATTTAAACAGCAATAATGGACAATTCGTTTCGAGATTGTAAACCAAATCTCGAATAGTAATAGTAAAA
Organism: Ceratoteleas bidentatus; assembly: GCA_022817645.1. Taxonomy (NCBI): domain Eukaryota; kingdom Metazoa; phylum Arthropoda; class Insecta; order Hymenoptera; family Scelionidae; genus Ceratoteleas; species Ceratoteleas bidentatus. Next base: position 7,756 of record JABFPB010000736.1, read on the forward strand.
AGTTGACAGATAATTAGTCAAGAAAATAGTAGCAATCTGCAAGTTAATAACGTGAGATACGTTCGATTTGCATTAATGTTTGCTCCAACTTTATTTTGAATAAACTCAGTTTATTCAAAATAAAGTTGAAAAGTTAATGAAAAGATGACGAAAGTGCTTGAAGCGATTCGTTGGATAAAAAGCGGGCAAACTTGTTCCGGCGTTTGACGAACTCGCGCGCGCAAAAAGTGCCGCCAACTTTGATCAGCGCTTCGTAAAAAATGCGCTTTTCGTTCTTTCAACGCGTCTTGTCACTGCTATACTTTGGTGTTTGAGAAGACACGCGAATTACTTCTCCTGGAGGGTTTCGCCGTGGAAAATTGATATACACGAGCATTTGTGTCGTCGCGGGGCCGATTTATGGCTAAACTCGGTGGGAATAAGTAATGCTTGGGGTACAATTTTCGAGGCCCCGTGAAACTGTCCGGCATTCCGATTGGTCGGCGATCCTGTTTTCGGCTGCGGCAATTCGCAATTACGCAATTAGCGATCCGTTGGGTAACCCGGTGCAACCAAACAGCTGTTTTTTAATCGACGTTGTGCAACGCCGATCGCCGTTTCATGATTTTTGACAAAAAACTCGCTTTTTTCGCTTTCTTGCAGTCTTAATAATTACAATCGAACCAAATAATTGTCAAAGTTCCGTGTTTTGTAACCTTCCACTCTGACAGAAAATGTTATATTTCTAACCATTTTTTCCTGGCTATGAAATCGATTTTTCTTGCATCATGTTAAATGACTTTTAATTGTTTTACTATTCAAGTTGGGCATTTTTGAATGTGATATATAACGACTCGGCGAATGGACACAGAGCGGCGTGGAACCGACGATATTTCTGTTGTGTAAAGATCTATTAGAACCTTTTGTATGGGGCGGAACTTACTGGCGTGCCGTGCGCCTGACCCCCTGTTATGAACCAGGTGCAGGTTTATTTGTCGGAATTTAAATTCCATTGAACACGTTGGTCGTGGCTCGCACGCACGTGAAACGCATTTCGTGCGCTTATTCCGCTCGCGCACAATCTCGCGGTGGCACATTTTTCGCCGCGTGTACTTTGTTAATTTTCGGGCAATTTATAGGGGGTCATCTATTTGTCCAAGTCGATTGGTTCGTTAGCACAGGCTGGTCCAAGTGTGAAAAAACACGAATCGAGTACAAAAGAAAACGAAAAAGTAACAAAAAAAGATTAATTAAATTAAGTAATAATGTAACATGAAATCGGGTTTTCTGTTTCAGTCTTCATTGTTATTCTTTTTTTTTTCCGAGAGACATACTTTTCACTAATTGTGAAAGAATTTTGCTGAACGAAAGCGTGACGCGATAGAAATTGTTTTTAACATTGGGGTCTGAAAGATTTATTAGCCTGTCTGTAACTAAGACAATTGAAGTATTTTTCAGTAAACATCCCGTATTGAAGGATTAAGATAGTGTTTACTATTATACTCGGTAATTAAGAATTTACCGGAACGAAATGGTATCTTGGAAGGGATTTATGGTACTCATGGTTGAAAAGCGGATGTATTTTCCGGAGACGTGACTTATCTTCGGAAAGCTTCCGGATTTGTTATTCGACAGATGTTTGGGAAAATTTGGGAATCTGGTATGTTTTATCTAGGACACCATTTTCGAATGATTCATCCACTTAACAATAAAGTTTGTGTTCTTAAAAGACACGCAAAAAGTGGTAGTCTCTAGAACGTTACTCGTTCATTTTCACTTGAAGCAAGTCGCGAGTTTGTGCCAAAATTCAACAAGTATCTAGATGAAAAAAGGGATATCAATGAAATTACATTGCACTCTGGTTACCCTGTTTGGATATTGTTCTAAGGAGAAATATCACAATAGTAACTTTACAGTGATAAGATTAAGGATATACAAATTAAGCACGAGAAACATGAGTGGGGCGATTGGCAATTAAAATGGAAGGCAATTAGTTGATGTATCGTTTAAGCTTTAATTATTTTTGGACTTTCATTTTTATAAGAATAAATTAGTATATTCAAGATATAGTTGTTACTGTGAATATTACATTGAAATGACATGGTAGAGTAACATTTCAAGATATCTTTTTTTTAGATAAGAATACAGTTTAATGTATTTATATTAATTGTTGTAGTTTTTGTAATTGCTTCCCTTCATTAACGAAATTTTAACATCGTCATATAAACATAATGAAAATGATACTTAATCATTAATAATATTTATATTCTTGAAAGATAACATATACCAGATAAAAATAAAATATTAATTCAACAATTGTAAATACAAAAACGTTAAACAAATTCGATAAGTGCCAAAAGTCAATTCCATTGATATTCAACGCATAAATTGATTAAGAAAAATTATTTTGTTTGCATAATGATAAATTTTATAATAACATTTGTTAAATTAAATACTGCAGTTCATTTAGTACAGGCAGATAATAAATTATGCATTGATCATTATCAAACACAATATTTATCTGCCAGAATTGTATCAGGCGACGTCAAGACACGTAACAGGTTAGTTGTAAGTGTTACAACTGGTCTGCGGATTTTTATGCATTTAAAGAGACAGAAATATTGGATTGTATTTTATTTACAATATCTCGTATAAAAAATTAATGAAGATTTGAAATAATGTTAATCATAATTGGAATATAATAATAAATATGATGAATTATTAATTTTTATCTAAATTATTCATACTGGAAAAATGATATTTGCATAAAGTTCCGAACTCTTTTTACAACATATATTTCCACTCAAGTGGCACAATGTTGTCATTCGGCCATCAATTCTGAATTGTTGTCAAATAACCCGTATGTCTATTCGTTTGTTTGACAATTTGATGTAAAAATGTCTGGCAATGAAAAGATAAGAAAGTAGCCTGAAATACTTAAGTGGATTCACGACTAGATGGTCGCAAGTGTAATATTTGTTTGAGGTAAAAAGTTGTTGAAAAAAGCATCTACAAAACGAAAAGAGAAGTTTGAATGTGCGAGTGGAAACGCCGGACCTATTATTATACCGACCCCGGTCGGTGGTCGCGAGGCTCGAAAACAGCTGGCCGTGCGAGCATTCCGCATAACGACGATGACACCTTCAACTCCTCGATGCCTCGAACGAGATCTCGCATCCTCGTGCACTCGTCTCTATCTGATCGGGCCGTCTCTTTTAACCCTCTTCGGGTACACTGACGCTGCAGCTGGTGGCATCCGCCATTGATCGCGAGCGAGCGTGGAGGGTCGAAGTCGTCCTCGCAATGGTACATTTTTAGGTAGTCGGCGGGTGAAGGAAAAGAAAAAAAAGGAAGCAAAGACATGTATATAAAAGCATGCCGAGTGAACGAGAAAGAGAGGGGTTTAGAGAGAGAAGCGCGAAGGTAAACCGAGTAAAAGAATAAGAGAGAGAGAGCGACAGTCTGTTTCCCTCGAGAGAGACAAGGAAACGGACTGTCAGAAGAATAGGCGCGCGTCGGCAGGAGTTGGACGGATTGTCCCCGGGGTTTGTTGCACGCGAGCACTTGACTTGCGCGAAATTATTTCGCCGATGAAGAGGAGAATGGAAATGGACTTTTCTCTTGCCTTTGACAGACTGGCTGTAAATTGTGTGGAACAGAAGTGAAAGGAGAGGAAAGAGACCGGCGCAAAGTTGCCGTGAATTTTTCGGCGCGATTAAAAAAGGGGGAAATAGATTGCGCGGGAAGAAACGAAGAGCAGAGTCGTATTGAAAATATGAAATGAAACATCGAAATGGGTTTTGCCAATGAAACTACGGTTGCAAGGCGGTAGTCGCACTAGACGTCTTTTTTCGGTGTTAGCGCGATCGAATGATTAACGAGCGCATTTAATTGGCGTGTTTCATCGGGTCCGGTGAATCTGAGCTGCGAGCACGTGTACCATTCTGAAGGCGAGGCTACTCGACCATTTTTGCATAACAAAAATGGTTGACTTGATTTTTTAGCTGAATCTTCAATTAAAACAGCGGAAAATGATTTTTATTCGGGATAATTAAGATTTCATAGTGGCATGTTTCGCGGGTTTAAATGAATCGGCGCGGATGGCCTATCGATCCGCTTTCGATGTTTATGCAACGCGATGAGAGCAAATGACGAAAGAAAGGTGGCGCGTGAATATCGATGCTTCGGAAAATGCGCGCGGCGACCGCGAGAGGGCGTCGCTCTTCTCTGGCGGTACTCGAATATCAGAGACTACGTCAATTGATTAATCAAGTGACGCCCGAGCGCTCGAATATTGTCTCGGAGCATTTGTTATCGCCGAATGGGCATTTATCGATGACTCACGTTATCTATTCAGCGCAGATTAGGACGGTTTCGCGCCCCCGTTGCCGGGTCCTCGCCGCTATTGACCCGTTTTTTCGCGCCGATCTCATCGGATATTCTAATCACGCGATCACACTCGTTGTGATGCAATTGCGAAAGACTGTCGTGCGATGTTTGGAAAATGATTAATTTCTTTTGACGCGGAGATTAACGAGTCAAAGCGTGGATTCGCGTGTGTGCACCATACCACGGATTCGCATTTTTGTCGTTATCTAATTACGCCGACACGAGACTCGGTTTTGCGTTACGGCGTCGCTTTTCGAATGTCGATTATACGCTTCGGTGTTTCGTTACTGGAACAATCCGGGTGTCCTGCGACAAACTGGGAAGACGCCGAGCTGCTTCTAGAATTAATCGCTGGAGTTTAAAAATAGTCCAACACGAATAGCCTCTAATATATTGTTTAGTTGTGTTCATTTTGTCGAATTGCGCGTTTTTTATTAGCCAGACGTTAGAGCAAGCTCAAGTACCACTAGCCGCAATATAAAATGCGCAACGCGAAAGTGAACGTTTTTTTGCCCGTTTCCACGGCATTTGACGGAATGTCGTGGAAACGGACGTTTTCAAAAATAGCCGATCGAAATTAGAGTGCCGCGGTTGTAATTTGAGGTTTTTAATTGTTCGTCGGTTTTTCGAGCGCGGACTCGGATTTCTTTCAGCCGTCACACGTAACGCAAAACTGACGCGAACCCGGTAACTCGGCAATTCGGCGCCGGCATGCCGATTTTCGTCGTTTTTTTCGGCGTCTCGGTCGCTCGCGTGGCTGGCCCGTTCGTCGGCTCGCGGCCGCTCGTACAAATTTAGAAACCCGCGCGCCACGAAAATAAGCGAAGCGTGCAAACACCGAGCGCCGCGGTGGATCAATTGCCGGTACGTCGACACCCGCGCTAAAACTCTTATCCCCTTCTTTGCCGGCGATACAAAATCAAACTCTCCGCACGGATCAAAATCGCGTTACATAACTCAACCGCACAACGTGCGACAGACGATCGCAAGCTTTTATTTCATCCAATTGAGCGACGCGGTCCTAATGAAATAATGATCCAATGGAAACTTTCGAATCGCCGTTATTTTATACTCTTTCGGCTCCCACGCCGCCTCATTGACAAAAGACCAATTAGTTACCATAACTAGGAAAAGTTTTCCGAAATAAATGGTGGTAACAATTTTAATAGTCGGCAGCAAATTTTGGTCGTAATAACTGTAACCATTTTTTACTGGTGTAAAAAGTCAGATGCAAAAAAATGTGATCGGAGATCGAAAGGATAAACAATTGAAATTGACTGGAATGGAAATGAAACGTGTAAATCAACGCGCGACAAAGATACAGACTGTAAAGGTGACAAATGGCGACGTGTTTTGCTCGCTTTGTCGGAAAATGTGCGATGTGTATTGCGCGGTTAATGGCTTGTGATGCAAAATGCGCAATTTGTTATAACGCACGGCTAATTGTAACGGCGGAAAGCGCGTCATCTATTACGCGCGCAAACGACAGGTGGAGTGGAAAACAATGAATGGAGGTGTCCGATTTGAAAGGCGAAATGACAAGATTGACAAAGAAAGGAGGTTCGTAATGCTCGGCAACGGGGTAATCAATAGGATACGAGCGTGTTGCGCGCTGCTTCTTTTCTAGAATACGCGATTTCTCACACGTGACTTGCCAAGCGGACATGCCAAACCCAAGGTTTGGTTTTTCTTTATTGTACAGGCTCACTAGTTACAGTAGTTGCAACTCATTTTTTAATCGTTATACTTAACGTTTAAATAATGCAAATACAATTGACAAAATGCATTCACTTTGAAATCTAACAGAATGTGAGACTATAACTCCATATTTGGAGTTATATACTACCCTTTTTGGTTAACATTAACCAACTTAACAACTCATATGAATGTTAACATTAAGCAGATAGATGGTACTATAAATGCCCTTAATTCCCTCGGGCAGTAAAACGTCCGGGTAAAAACCGGGTGAATTGCGTTTTGGTTAAAATTAAGATACTCTGAACTATAAGCAAACGGAAATATTTCCGTCGATTGCGGAGATTTCGTCGATTGGCGCAGGACATTGCGAAAACTGGTAGGAAAAAATGGTTGCGCGGTGACGAACCGCGGCAAGCGGCGAAGGCCATCGCGACAAAGAAAAGCGTCGAAATGTCGCGCCGGGTTCAACGCTCAGCCGTCGCTTTTAACTTGGCGCTGATCGGCAACCGTTCGCGGCCGAATTCAAATTCGGCCGTGTCGAATTTGAACTGAATTTCGTTGGTACGCGAAGCATTGTGCGCGAAATAAAATGTGCCGGACAAATGGCCGCGGGATTCCGAGCAAGAAGCCGCGCCGAGACTTTCGGAACGGCGACTCCTTTCGACGCGGGAGAAAGTGATAGCTCGGCGCCGCCGCCACCGCCGCGGCAATTGCATAAATGTAGTAATCCTAATGATAGTCATAGTCGAATTGGAAAATGTTTGCCGGCCGATTTTACGACGCGTCGAAAGGAGTCGGCCAATTCGAACGCGCGAAGCCAACGTAACGCGATTACCGCAATCGGCCCGCGTACTAAACGGAAGGACGCGCGCGGCTGTTGCAAAAATTGGACAGTTTTGCGGATTCCCCCGGACTTGCTAAATTACAGTTGTCGGCGAGGTGCAATTGCGCGACGGCACGTTTCGTCAGTCATTACGAGCTCTGTACAAAAATGAAATCAACTATTCAATTGTTATTTCACATGCAAGACAATTTTTTATTACTATATTTTTTTATTATTATATTTTTATTCTTTTCTGGAAAATAATATTTTGCGCGCAAGTTGTGTAAGGGACCACGATTTTGTCGAAAATTGTTCGCCAATCGGACGTTTTTCAACATGTTTCGGCATTGCTGCGGACTTTTCGATTGCCGCCTTTCGAAGGAATATATTATAACTATAACGGAAGTGCCACGAACCGTGGCGACCAGACGTCCTCGCCGTGTGGTCGAAACCGTTTGCGCTGCAAGTGCACACGTGACCCCTTCACTTCGCAACGTATGACATTGCCGCCGCGTGCCTTAGCCGCCGAATGAAAAAAAAACCCCGCTTCGTTCAACCGAACGCCACTTGGCTAATCAATGCAACAAGTGTTTCCCTCGAATCGTCTGATCGTTCGTCTCGGTTGTCCACCGGGACGAACATTTTTCGCCAACTCGGCGGTGACTTGCCGAAAAATCGGTTTAGAATTTGTTCGCCTCCCGAAAAGGAAAAAAAATGTTTGCGAAACTTGCGTTCAATTATTTGTCAGCATAAGTTTACAGTGTAATAATATTTGGTGTTATTTTTATTACCGACAATCCATTTTATTTGACCATGTAATTTATTGTCATGTTATGAATGGGGAAGGTTTGCATCGACGTTTCAGGAAATTTTATCGGACTTTTACGTCAGCGGCGTGCGAGCGAGAGAAAAAAATTGGATCGTTAAGTGGCGGATTGTAAATTGGAGGATCTTTACGACAAAGGTACGGTCTGTGGGAAACCTCGGGATGACACAATTGAGTCGTAAAATGAACATTTAAAAATAACGCTTGTTAGCTTTGCGATGATATTTCTGTTATGCGGAAGGAAATATTAAGGCAAATTAGTGTGATTTCGTTCAAGAAAAATGTGGGCTATTGTTATGCTTAGTTACAATTTTCCGTTAGGATTTGACGTTTATTTTCTTTTGCGTTAAGCCAAGAATTGATGTGATTTAATGATGAGTAAATTATGATATTTTTGGCAACTAAAAATATATGATTATTTTTGGAAAACAGGAAAAACGAGTCGTTTGAAATATAATGAAGGACAAGATAGTACGTGGTTTGATTCCACTGAAAAAGATATCCAATTTAGGCAATTAACATTTGTAAAAATAGTCGATGGCACGTAGGTTGAGTTCATTCAAATGTCATTCAACATGTATGTACAAATCATTTCTTTTATTCGATATTACTATTATCGTATTTGTAGGTTAACTAACTGCATTAGCTTTTAACGGTGTCGTCAATATTATGTCACTCTGGCATGAATTCAGCTCGCGGCATCACGAAATTCGTATTAATCGACTGTACAATAAATTATCTGAAAAATAATTCTAATAGTTCATTCAACTAATTTCTGATATTATTCCTGCTTTTCAAGCATACATTATACTTAAGTAGACATTATTTTAACATTACACGACAATAATATTCGAAATTCACATTGTTGGTTCAGAGATGAACAGCTAATTTATTCGCGGTCAACTTACCGCAATATTCTTGTACTTTTTTCCCACAATATTTATATTTAGAGTCAAATCGATTTACCCGCACAAGGAATACAATTTTCCAATATACATGTTTGCCATTTTTTTTAATTAACTAATTCGATGTACTTAACGAAATTGAAATCTTCACTCACGACTGTAAATTCAACGTCGAGATTACGCCGCATACATTGTGCAATTAATTCGCAGACAAAATAAATCACTAATCCAACACAGTCTCACTTCGCTGCCGCGGCTGATCGAAATTGAACGCGGAACTGCGAATTCTATTTCACTTGCCGTCGACTTAAGGATACCCACTCGTGTGGAGCGAGGGAATGGGGATAGAGGATACAATACTTGATAAATTAGAGTTTCATTTGGAAATATTAGTATAATTATTATTGTAACTTCATTACAAGTGCCTTAAGATATTATTAAGCCACATTTTCACAATATTCCAATAACAATATTTACTTTTAAACGCTCAAACTTGTGAATCTACTTTTGCTTCAGAAAAAATACAACGAATCTTTCAATTCCCATCGAAATTTGTTTAACTTAGTTTAAAGCATTTTCTACAAGCATTTTCTATAAAAACTTTGCCTTTTTTTGATAACTTAACCACAAATTACTTTTATAATTAAGAGACAATTAAATAAACTGTTCGAATAATATCTCAAGGCATTAATAAAGAGTTGCAACAATAATTATACCTATATTTCCAAATGAAACTCTAATTTATCAGATATTGTATTTTGTATCCCCCTTTCCCCTCACCACGCGAGTGAGAATCGTTAAGACGGTCAGTTTGCCGTGGTCCCATGCCGTATTTTCCGGCAAACTCCCTTTTGTCAAAGCTTTTATTCGACACCTTTTTTTCGCGAAACACCGACCAAACAGCGTGTTATGCATTTTCGTGTTATCCGCACACGAAACATTTATAATGCTTCCCACAGCGGCGAAGCGTGACCCGAATTCCGCGCGACAATCTTATTTTCGAAAAGGCGAGCAAGAAGCGCCGCGGCCGAGCGTATCGATTTCATCCGAGAAAGAGAGAGGGAGAGAGAGAGAGAGCTCTCGTTTTATTTCCTGTCACGTATGTTATTACGAAATGATAGTTACATATTTGCTAGTCTTTGGGTCAGTGCGCGTTTTGTGCGTGCTCGCATTGCGCCCAACTTTTTTCGGCTCGCCGATCAAAAATCGCTGGCTAACTGTACCGGGCGTCTAATTTATTCCGCATAAGCCCGCCACTCGTTCCGCCGAATTGATCCGACCCGATCCAATGTCCACTCCGGCAGCCATTGAGTTTCGAGAAAACTCAATCTGCGATATGACAAAAGTACGCGCCGAAATCAACTTCGGGCGGCGACTTTGATAAGGATACGGAATCGGAAACGCTCACGGTTTAATAATATTGCTTTCACCGGTCGACGATTTAAAGTTGGCCGACAGAAAAGTTGCCGCGAATTCGCGCTAACTCGATTCCGCTTGTTTTCTCTGTTGGACAATTCAATTTAAATCAACTGACCGGTCGAGGCAGAAATCGGCGTCGATTTAACGACAATACAGAACGGGGGATGGTAAGTGGCTGCAAAAGTTTGATGAAATAAGGCGAAAGATAGTGTAAATTTCTTCAAATATATGTTATCTGACTTTATCGGATAGATACTTGATAAATATATAGATACTTTGGAGATATATATGAAAAAATATATATGAAGCTGAAACTGGCAGATTATTCCCCTAGCAGACTATTCAAAACGTAGCGGTTTTTAACTCAATTCAAAACTAATTTTTCAAAGTTTGCCTGGGCAAACTCTTTTAGTATTTGCACAAACTCAAAAAAGATATTTTGTATTGATTTTGAAGTTGAGAACTGCTGCTTTTTCAGTAGTCTGCTGGAGAATAGTCTGCCAGTTTCAGCTTCATAAAATATATATAACAATATATTTTACCAATAATAGCTAGGTTTCCGCTGTATACTTGGGCTGGGCTAAACGAAGACTTTTTCAAAGAAACAACAAATGCGTGCGAGTCTTTTCATTCTCAGTTTAACACCAAGTTTTACCATCATCATCGAGCCATCTTCTCAAAACTCAAAACCACATTTTTTCAAACTTAAAACCAAAAATTGTTGATCATTTGTATCCCATCTGACCATACGTGGACAGTTGTACATTTGTTCAAGTGAGAAGGAAAATATCATACACAATATTAATTAGTATATTTTATCTGAATATGAATGATTTAGATAAATAGTCCAAGTTGAGAACAATATAAATTATCGAAGGAGGAGAATTTTTAAACTTGTCGTATTATGAGTTAAGTACAATGTACAACTGAGCACGACCTTTTTTGTTGTGGGTAAAAATCGCGACATCGAAAGAGCGTTTTACTCGGTAACAAAAGTTAGTTTGAAAGCGGCGAGAAATTAGTCGCGCTGGTAGATAACGCATCGATCCATTTACTCGGGCAAATGGCTTGTTGTGAATGGCGCGCGTTTAATTTGTAAAGAACCGTCGGTAAATGTAATTGCACGTTATCGCGGCGGTCCGATCAATTTCAATAACAATGGCAAAATGAGTCTACATCGCGGGCGACGCAGCGGCGGCGCAAAAAAGTGCGACGCAGTCGAAAACGTGGGCGAGAGCCGCCCACTAATGAAAATGTCACCCCTGCGCTGCTATTCCTCTCGACGCTGTTTCACAACCCACGACCACGCGCCGTGGATACTCAGACGAACGTGCTTGCCACCAATTCGGCGAACATTGTCCGCCAGGACATTCCTTTGTCCGCGCCAATTATTCATTTTAATTTATACGGCCTGTCCGACAAACAGGTTTCGTTTTGGGGTAATTCGGTTGGGATAAGGAAAAGGTTTCCCGATCAGCGCACGATTTTGGTCAGCGATATTTGAGAGCGATCGTCGAAAGTTGCGGACTTCCGCGCGGAAAGTCCATGCAAATGGACTGTGCAAATTATGTTTTCGAACGGCCATCGAATTAGCCGACATTACATTAATTGCCCGAGGAATTGTTCGGCGCGCTCGTCGAACGCGAAGACCGTTTATTTTTAACGATATGCGATCCATTCAACCATAATCGAATCAACCAGTACGAGCTCAATTACAAAATCATCGTCTCGAGTCACGTTGCGCTTGCGTAATCGACTGCGATGCGACGGAAAAATGGAGATGCCGGTTAAACATGCCGACTCGCGATCTCGCGAGTCGGCAAAATTTCGCGCGATAACGTAGCGGTATCATTGACCGCGGCGTCGCTACTAAACGAGTGACGCGCGATGAAAATTTGCGACGATCAATTCACGAAGAATGTACACGTTTTTCTACACGTTTTTTTTTTGCACAAGACAGGAGCTGTAATTTTCGTTAATTGAGTTTTAAACAAGTTTGATTGAATTGTCGGTAAACTACTATTTACCGATTTTTGTGTAATAGAATAGAAAATCTTGAAAACGTTTTTGTTTGTTTTATACCAATGCAACTGCGAGCGATATGGTCTCCGATTCCCGGAAGAATCGCGCATTCGCTCAACGGATTGTCGGTTTATCGCGGCACAAGTTGCACCGAAAACAATTGGCGACGAGAAACAATTTGTTCGACAACAATGGGTGTTGTGACGAAGATCCCAAGATGGCTCTGAATGTCGCGCGCAAATGGCAATCGGTCGTCGATGAAGCTCGGCTCGATTGAAGAAACAAACGTGACGCACTTGCCGGGCGATAAGATGACGGAAAAAGTGCGGCATTCGTATGTGGGATTGCCGGGAAGGGCGTTCCTACGCGCGTGCCATTGTTATGTTTGGGGAAGCACCGAACGCGTTCGAAGCGAGGCGTCGCATCTGGAAAATTCCGAGATCGCCGGCAGCGTGTTAATTGCGCTGCTCGTCGCTTCGTCGGTTAATCGAATTTATGCGCCGCGAAAAAGGCTCGCTACTGCCGATCACTCTGACTCATTGCGCGATCAATCTTGATCCGCGAACATCACGACGACTAACGACTGTCGAGACATTTTTTCGATTACTGCCGATGAATACGGACAAACAAATTAATCGATCGCATTAATGGCTCGCATAATCCTGATAAAAAATACTGTGAAAATCGTCTTCGTAGAAAATTATGTTACAATGATTTTCATTTACATTACAGAACAATCTTTGTCGTCAGTTCTAGCAATACAACTTTTCTTTGAGGTTCTTTCTACGCCAGAAGAGTTTCTTATCAAACCAATGTCATTTCATTTAAGAGTTGAATTCGTTCCAAAGAAAGTTGAGACAGTGTAATCATATTTCGATTAGAACCATTGTCACTTTAATGTTGCTACCAACTAACTTAACCTAACCTAACACTCTAAATATCAGTGATATTGAAATGACTTTGAGAACACTGTCAAATTCACGGTACATAACTTCTGTTTTGTAAACTGTAATAAATGATAAATTCATGTCAAATGGCCCACTAACACGCCAACGAAAGTCAACAATCGCAGTACGGAATTGGTAGTGCGCAATTATAATGATAGCCAATCCGCAGGAGCGGCCGTCGATGCGCAGCTAAACAATTTACCCGTCAGCCAGCAAAGTGGTTTTTATTTGCGGAGCGTATGGTTTTAAATCGCGACTAATTTGTCATCCAATCCGGGCCTTAAACAACGTTGTTAACAACAAAATGACTGTAGCGTGGTTATCGCGGAATAATTGTTTAAGAGTCGGTTTAACGTTATTATGGTCGGGGAATAACGTATTGTTGCTTCGAGGCTGTCGTAAATGGAGTTAAGTGTGGCTGTCTGTTCGCGGGAGCCTGAGCGCGCGCTCTCCTCGCGTCGTCGCGAATCGATAACGCGCCGTAAGGTCGTCGCCGCCGTCTCTCGAGCGTCTCGTCGCTGCCTTTGTTCTTGTGCCGATACTGCGCCGGGATATCCCGGGCTTTATGCGCAAAACTTTGCACTTCCGCTCAAGCTCACGTTTACCAACTACGACCAAATCGCGGCTAATTTCGCGTTAATCGACTTTTTTGTCACTTGTTTCCCTGTTGACGATGGCAAATCGATTTCCAGCGAGAGATATCGCTTCGTTTATTAGCGGTTCGGACAGTTTTTTTCAATATTTATCATTTCGATACAACATTGTTCGTCTAATTATTAACGTTTCATCAGATCTTAAATTTAGTCAAGTGTTAAGATATATCTATTAACGTTGATACTATTGATAATAGGAAATAAGTTCAGTTTTGATTTAATCAACTTTACAGTTGATTGCTAAACGTCACAACTTAAGAAGTTACGTCTTCCAATTTTATATTCACAAATTTGCGCTTGATCCCGCCAAGTTGTCAGCCAGTTTAATTCATTGTAAGGAAATATGAAACATGTTTGCGTTAAACAAACATTTACTCGGTCAAATGGACTGGTCCAACTGGTCTTTACCGACACCTAATTACGAAAATAACTCAAACGCAAGCGATATCGTTCTCGGCTGAGAATCACCGTAAAGCTGATTTAACTAACACCGATTCTATTTCTTTTTTTCGCACGAATAAATAATCACGAATAAAAAATCAGTAATAAATAAGCACGAATAAAAAATCACAAAAAAGCCGCCTCGATAAAGACAAAGACTAAATGATTGTGTGCTTAGGAATCTACTTCCCGAAAAAAAAGAGAGGGAGAAGTGACTTTTATTGCGATAATAACACGTTCGCGGACCTCGATTTGAATAAGCTTGAAACGCGGGCAATCCTCGATTGAATTGGATAACGCGTGTTTAGGAATGCGTGTGTGCAAATGCGCGCGACACACGCGCCACGTTGGCTCGTAATTTTTGCGTCGCTTTACAATGATCATTACCGATCCGCGCTATGAAATATGGAAATTGGCATGTAAATCGGCGTCGGCGTTACGCTCGAACGCGAAACGGCGCGCGACGATAATCGAGGGCCCGATCGATCGAACCGATCGATAGGCTAATCGGTCGCAGGATTGCGCAACTCGCGAGCCGTGCATGTCTGATAGACGCGAAACGCAAAACGACACACGGCCGAGACGACCATTTTCGAGTGTCTGCGGGAACGTTTGCGCGCGCGTGACTCGGCTAAATGGTGATTGTTTGTCCAATGTATATCGTCAATTGTCGGGCTCGTAATTTTCACGACGCGAAACGAGTTGGGCCTTTTTGAGCCCCGGGCTGTTGCGATAAACAAAGCTTCTGTCAGAGGCGCGCACGCTCGTAAGCAACACGGCCGTTCATATGCTGCCGGCCGTGCCAACAAGTTGCTCACTTGTATTTGCGCAAGATAAATTCTAGTTTGTGATCACGTCGATCGCTAATTGTCGCTACGAATCGGTGACCGTTTCATACCGTCGTCTGAAAACAAAAATCGCACAGAGATGGCAAAATATTTTTTCATCTCTGTGCCAGAAAACAATCAAGTGACACCGCCAATTTGCGACCGAGCGATCGATTCCTTCACGAACGAGTTTGACGCGAATTCGCGCAGGAAACGGTAATTTCGGGAGGTAACGTTTTGCGGCATAATTTGCGGCGCAAGGTTCACGTAACAGGTTCCCGCATGTAAATCGGCGGCGATTAATAAATGGCATTGAAGAAAACGTGCGAATAATTGATGGTATCGACAGGTTCGGGGGATTGGAGGGATTGTAAAATCCGGGGGAAAAAGTAGGCAGAAACTGGTCACGGTGTATAGTGCGTATCATCTTGAAGTTGGGGTCCAAAAGGTCGGCCTTGTAGCGCTACCCCATGGGAGAATGGCCCCGGGTGCAGCGCGTATAATGCACTACGGCCGGCAGGTGTTGATCGCTACGCTCGTCACACGAAAAATACGTGTAACACAGGTTCGCTCGCGCAACAGTGTTCGACTGTGCTTTCTCGTATTATTCAAATCGTTATACTGGGTGTCCTTTTTCAAGTTCCGTTTTTTCTCGAGGACGTCGTCGCGCCACCCGAACGACCAATCTTGTTACTACTCTGCTTATTATAATCACAATAATGATGAGAAATAAAACTAAATCCCAGCGCGACGGTCGTTCCAAAAACATTCGCCCGCAGTCGACAGGTCGCACGGAAAGGTGGAAACGAATGTTTCTTTAGAAACGCGCTCGGACGTGGGCACCGAGCGAGGATTAATCTTTAAAGACGCATTGTAATCAATGATTTCGAGCGTTCAGGTCATGTCGATACACTGTTGGAAATTCCAGGTGGATTGTATTGTGAGTCATTAGGTCTTTGAATAGACGCAGATGGAGTTGGAGTGCTTGTTTCCACTCGGAAATGTGCAAATATTTGCAACTTTTGAGGCGTACGCTGTACTTGGTAAAGGTTAATGTTAATCCGCATCGACTTATTCGAGTGAAATTGTGTCGTAAACACGTTCCTGCGTTGTTTCGTAAGATCCTTTGTCTCGTTTTCAAATTCTTGCTGCTGAAATGTGAATGTATATGTTGATTACGCCGAACTTGTAGTATTTCGTGTTCATTTTCACTTCGGCATCGAGTTATGGTAGAAGACAGAATAGCAGGTCTGATAAAATTGTCTTGAGAAATTTGAGTATCTAAGAGTAATTAGTAAAGCATTACTAAAACAAATGCATAAGAAGCAAATTAGCACACGAGGACGTACAATTTGAACGGCAATTAATTTAATTTCGTAATATTAATATGTACATTGAAACTGCAATACCTAAGATGACTTGAAGTAAAAAAATGAATTACCTAACCTTGTTATGAAACGTTATATAATCAAGATGATTTATTAAATATACTTTCAATTAAGATAATCTACTTACGAGATTCCCATTTCCCCTAATACTATTGTTAAGTTCATTAACAATGCGTCTATTATATATTTTGTCTGGTTGCACGAAAGGTTTTCAGAAGTAGTGTTTGAAGACAAGCACAGTTACGAGATATTCATCTCCTCGTTGAGTTCATATTACCGAATTTTCTAAACAAATGGTTAATTTTGAAAAAAAAAAAACTCGTCGACGATCTACATTCCCAACAGCATTCGCTACAACGACTATTATTTCCCTCTTGAAAGCTACGTTTATTTCTTTCTCGGCATTTGTCAACTCTCAAATTATACGACACAATGTACTAACGTTACACATTGTTTGCCGCATCTTGATTACCTGCAGGTTGGGCATATTTGCAAACCCCGGAGGCCGAGATTACCCTCGGGCCGAGACAAATGTGAAATCCGAAAAGAAGCCGCACTTCCTTAAGCGGTGCGCGCGCCTCGCCATAATTGTTTTATTTTCGTCTGGTCGTTCGAGTGGCCGAGGAACAACGCCCCGTGAAATTCCCTGGAAAAGTGACGCACCGTCTGTTTCCGCTCTCCTCTCGCAACCTGAAGCAGGTCACGTAAGTTCGTCCGGGTCTCGCGCATTGTCTCGGCTTTACAGCCGGCGAGGGACTCTTTTTCTCGGCCCAGGATATCAACTGGTTTGCCGGTTCCTCGTTGTCACTTTTTCCGTCCGCCCAAATAATCCCAGCTGCTGCCAAACTAACCATAAACCGCGCGGATTTGCGCTCAATCTGGCCCGAGATTCTCATTCTCATCCGATATTTCATCGAACCGCGCGAATCGTCGCCACTAATTAAAAGCGACAATCGTGTTGATCGCGACTTGCTGCGCGTCGCTCTCTTTTTTGCCGGCTGTCGGTCGAACCCGTTCCAGCGAGACTAGCTTCTGCGACAACGATGTCGCCGCGAGTCAACAGCCGCTCCAAAATCGCGCGTTTCAACAATTGACAGGTTTTAATGGAATTTCGCGCCGAGGCAAGGGCAGCCTGGTAAATGACACAATTTGTCGGAGATACGCATCGCGCCAATTGCCGCGAGACTTTCTACTGGAGTGAAACACACGGCGATCTATATCAGTGGCGAACTCCGTGTGATTGGCGACGTTCTCGTTGAGGCGCCTTCATTTTTTGCCATTGTTTTTTTGCCAGTTGTGCAATGCGATTTTCGGGAAAAGCTCACTCCGAGCGAACGAAAGTTGTGCGCGTTGTTGCACGCATTAATGGCTTTTTAATGCGCGCCCAGGGTGTTACATAAATTAGCTTTACGAGCTGGACCGGCGATAAACGTCGGACATGGTTTCGGCGGCCGAGTTTGACGGAAAAGCACACGCGCGAAACCCGCCGACGGCGAAAGTCGGCGCGGAACTCACGCGAACACTCATTAGGATGACAGAGCACATCGTTTCCCGGATAATCGACTTCCTGATGGGATTGCGTTATTCAAATTGGCCCAGAAAAGTCGCGACGACAGAACGGCCGGCATCCGGCAGTCGAGCCGCGATTGTACCTGAAAAACGAGCTCGCTAAGCCGCCACCGCGTATCGCGGCCCCGCTTAATCGCCCTGATTACGACATTGTCAGCGTCGCTCGACGCTTAAAGTTCATTCACATTCGAATTAACACGCGCAAGATAGCATGCAAACCACCAGAGTCTTCGGGAGCTTTCTTATCGTGCATTTTGTGCGAGTACTTGATACAAATGCTTGATTGCCATTGTCGTCCTGGACAGTCGTTTGTTCTGCATCAACTGACTTGTTTTTAGATGCTTCACAAATACAGACAAACAACATTTTAATTACCAAATGATCTTTGTCTTTTTTTCAAAAAAATTGATTTCAATAGATATCGAGTCGTGTAACGTAAATTAGCGTTTTTAGCTGAGCATATTCCATCAGTTTAAAGATCAGGGACTGGGCAAATACGTATTCTCACGAATTACTCATTAATCGTTAAGACCGATGAATCCTTAATGAACGTTATTTTCAAACCCGACGCTCCGTTTTCGGTCCCGTTATTATCACGAATAAACTAGTCGTAATTCTATTTTCATGGAATTCCAAATGGAATCAACTAAAAATGTATCCAAGACTCAAACCAAAAAAGTCTTGAGTATTTTTTGGGCAAACTAATCAAGGATTCGTGATATTTGCGATCTAGTTTATACTCTCTTATTTCTCGATTCAACGAAACCTTTGTCATTAAACATCTGTCTTTTTCTCACAAAATAAATCGTCTCGCAACTAAATCTCGTAATTCTGTCATCAAAGATGTTCTCGCGGCTTCCTGCCGCCCCCCTCGCTGTCTCGGCGCAATTCGCTCCTTCGCGCGACAAATCAAACAAGCGCCGCAATAACCGCGCACAAAGCCATGCCGCACAATATTCCGACGACTTAATTCGCGCGGCACTGCCTCTAATGTATATAGTCGTCGGGATCAATAACTCGCGGCACTAAGAGGTACATGTGCAGCCGCCCGGACGCAGTTACACATGCTTCGGCCAATCGGCGCTCGATTTTCGGATCTCTGGATCCAGGATCCACACGCTCGATCCGTGGGTTGAACCGCGCGCCATAAGTGCAGGATCGGGGCGGCGCGCCGGAGAGAAAGTGAACCAGTTAGCGGCGTTGCCGAATTCGTCAACCGCGACTCGTCAATCCGGCAACGTTGACCGACGTCGCCGACCGAATATCGACGTCGATCGGCACTCGCGATCCATCACGGGCCGGTCACTTTTGTTTTCCAACCGCGAACGAGACGAGTAGCGAATCGCCCGTAAAAGCAGGATTTTGCGTATTCAAAGTTGGACATTTTTCGCCATGAAACCTCCCCCGTCGCACGTAATCCCGATTAATTATTCGAGTATTTTACTGTGAGCAAAATGGGCAAGTGGAAGAATAGAAAAAAAAGAGAAGAAAGGCGTAAAGAAGAATTTTTATTGAAACTTGTACAGTTGCTGAACATTTCCCGTTCGGGAATTGTAGATGAACAAGGTCGTTTGAACAAACAGCTGTTGCGACAAACATACCGAATGTTTGTTCAACTAAATGTACAACAAGTCTTTGTTTTCCCGGATACTTTGCCGAAAGTTTTCGTAACAGGTGGTCGTAAACGAAATATGACCGATTTGTTTACAAGCGGAGTCGAATCTAATCCGCGGAATGCTTTCGCATCCAGCTGTTTGCGTCACCGAGTCGTGACGATGGCTTCGGTATTGCAGATTAACCTTCAAGCCGTCTAGAATATCAATGGTGAAAAGTTGTCTCCGTAAGGATTGGGAGCCCCCTCCCATTCCTTAGTGCCGTGCTCAGACGAAGGGTAACTCGGCGGCGCGACGTGTGAAAGGGAGAAACGCTTAATACGCATTCGCGGGCAAAATGCACCGGCGCGACCTCCGTCTGCGTCCACTCGAAACTCCATAAACGCGCGCCATTGGCGCACGTCGTCTCGATCCCGCGATCCCGCGATATTTGATATTAATGATCCCCGCGCGCTATTACGCGTCATGTCATATGCACTCGCGGCCTTTTCGCCGCTGCTATTTTTACGGCATCGCGCTTAATCACGCTAACGTTTCGCCGGCTCGTTTATCGTTCTGTATCTGCCGACGTTTCGCGTACGTTGCGCGCAACTTCCAGGCGCTTCGCCGTCGAAATTTCGCGCTTTTGAAGCGATTTCGCGGGATCGTTGCACTTTTGTCACGCGTTTTCGTACATTCACTCGATTCCCCGATAAAATCGTAATTCGAAGACGGCCAGCGACGTGCGATTGGCTGCTCGCCGCTCGCACGCGTTTACTGCCAGAGGGATCGCGATGCGGAAATCACTTCGATCGCTATGACGAAATGGGATACATATATATGTAAATATCGGAAAACATCGCGACGGGCTTCGAATGAAAGTCTCGAAAGGAAAGCTCGTTGGAGAAAGGATCGATTGCACGGCGGAGAAATATGAGAGCAGGAAGGCCTTGGCCTGCGGAGAATACGAGCGTCGAACCCCGAAAAAAGAGAAAAACCGAGCCGACACCAAAAGAAAAGACGCCGCCGCGCGTTTTCCCCAATCGTATCGCGCCCATCTGTAACGTTCGCGACTTTTCATAAACGCTGACAAACTTATCGCCATCACGCTTTTCTGCCACGGCTTCACTTGCAAAATTTCGGGATTTTGGTTATTCACCCGTGAATGGCAACCTGGCTGGTTACATTGGAATTAGTCGCATCGCCAATAAACAGGCTTGAAATTGTTGATTTATTGGAATAAATAGTCACTTGTCAATTTGAGCATCGACAAAAACTGTGACTTTGTAAAAAAACAGCTTCAACAAACTCGAATAACACACAAACACATTGACAATAACCGACACAAGGACAAACATTGAACCGTACATAAACAGACTTGTTATTGTTATTCGCAAAAATCTTGCAATTAAATGACTCACGCGAAGACTAAACAAAGATTAATATCTTAAAACAGACATTTTGAACGAGTAGCGACAATCGTAAAATCGGTTGTATTTGCACAATGGAAATGACATAATGGGCGGGCGAAAATAAACGGAAAGGAAAATGAATCGAAAGTAGCCGAGCAATGAAAGCTGGCACGGACAATTTCGCGATCGGCACCGCAATTGTCATGCAAATGGACGGAGACGAATTTTTGCGCGCCGCTGGAACGTGTTGTTTCAGCGGCGATGTTCATTAACAGCCATCAGAATTTCGTCACGCGTGATTAACCCCGGGAAACGCGTTTATTAATTGATTCGATAGCCGAAGAGCGGGCATTGGGGTCGCGCGAAATAAAAGAGTTAATTAGGGGAGTTAAGGTCTCGTTATACAGGGAGGTTATATTTAAAGGGCGTTCGCTCGACAATGATTAACGGTCCGGACGAAAATGGGGCGCCATTGTTGCGACACCCACGGCGGGCTGTTCAAAGCCGGCGTCAGCCGAATGAACCCCGTCAACAGGGGGTAAACTTCCGTCTCGTATCCGCCAATAACAACAGCGTTTCGGTCCCTTGACTTGTCGGAATATCTGCGTTATTGCTGGAGGCGATCAGCGAAACGCCGAGACCGACGGAATAGCTGGAAAAAATTCCCAGATCTAATCGAATTATTTATAGGCCGACGTGCGACCGGGTGGAACGAATTTTCCGTCATCAGAACAATCGTCTTATCAATTAAGTCGCGAGATCGGTCAACATCCAAGCGGCAAAACAGGATTAAGGTCTTACGCTCATCGTCTTATCGTGACACCGCTCAATTTCCGTCCCATTGAACCTGCTAAAAATGAAATCGAACAATGAAATCGAACGATCGATCGACGTCCAGAAGACGCACATTTTTCAGCCAATTTCAGTTAGAGAAATTTTTAGTATCCCCAACAAATAAAGTGATGTCTGCTACCACGGAGTTAGTGTCTTTGTTAATAAAAAAACTATCAACATTCATTTCATCACAATTCGACCATAGCGAGGTTCTGCACTTTTGGGAGAATATGTCTGGCTAACCAATCATCGTTTTTCGTCATACATTTCCAGAATTATTTTTTGTAATTTTTTAACTTCAGCGAGGCAAAATTGCGAGAATTCATTAATTCTGGAAATGTGTGACTAAAAATTATGATTTGTTAGCCAGATATATTCTCCCAAAAGCACAGAATCTCGAATATAGTCGATTTGAGTTTAAATTATTACTCATACTTTTTTATTAACAAAGCACTAACTCCGTGGCCGCAGACCTGAGACATCACCTTAACTGGTTCAAAACTATTTTAATAGTTGATGTTTTTGGCAATAATTTTTTCTTGGTTCTGTTAACTAATTCGTGTTGGTTCCGGGGAAACGAAACAGTCGCGGTTGCGCGCTGGCAGATTATTGCGCGGCTCCTCGAGACGCACTTGATCATAATGTCTTTTTTTGTCCCGATGCCGCACGGATAATTCACCTAATCTCCTTTCACTCGGCGAGATCCTGAGAGCGCTAAACGCGCGCCAACATCAACCACTGATTACACGTCGCGCATATTTCAGCAACAAAGGATTCCACCCTTTCTCCTTAATTAATTGGCCCGTTGCGCCAATTATCAAATCGCGCCGTTTCATCGGGTCGTTTTTGTCAAGGCACTGGGCCTCTTGCTTTTCGGGTGGGAAAAGTCGCGTGCGAACATTCAACACGGACGCGTAAACATTCAGTTTTACTAACCATTTTAGTCCGACCGTATACAAATTAGCAGCGCAACGCGCATAGAAAGTGTTGATAATTTACAAGTAAATTAAGAAAACATTTTCAGCGCGAACCGACGTATTACCGCAGCGCTATCAAGCGAGCATGCCGAGTTATTCGTTTCCAAGTAGCGAGTTTCTGTTAATCCGGGTTTATGAGTTTGCGAGTGTAATCGACTTTTAAATTAAGAATAATTAATATAATGTCGCCGATTGCGTGTGGTGGCGATATAATGTGCAATTTTGAAAACGTTTGAAATCGACGCATTTTGTTTGGTAGCGTTGCATTTGTTTTGTGGCGATGAAGAAATTAGTTTCCGAGTTTTCATCGGAATAAACGATGATTTAAGGTTGCTTTTATTTTCTATAACTTTTCAAAAATAATTTTAATAAAGCTTTATTATTGGTGGAAAAAAGAAGCATTTTTAAGCGAATCAGTTGTAAACTTTACAACTTATCATAAAACTCTATAAAAGTGACTCTATGATTTGCCTTTTCAAACTGACATTTAGGATATCATTTAGGATAACATTTTGTCGATGACACTTAGCAATTGACGAGCAAATGAGACCGTTTATAGATTTATACTATTCTTTATTCTCGCGTTATAATTGAATATAAAAACCAAGTTTCACCTTCGCAGAATACGTTTGTCAACTCCAAGCTCGCGTTGCGTTTTCTGGTACTTCGACGAAAAAAAAAAGAAAAATACGCATTTCTTGTGAATCCGCGCTCCGGGCGATTCGAGCGCTTGTAAAAATGCACACATACCGAAATGAGCAATTGCCGATCTGTCATTTATGATTGTCTTACATGTTCGCGACCTTTGATACCAAGTTATTAATGTTTCGTATTTTTTTCTGTTGCAGCATAAGTCAGGCCAGAACCCTACAATACAGTTCCTAGGACATGACGGGGTAAGTTTCCTATTCAATTATTTTGCATAAACTTTTTCACAAGTGTCTCGATAAAGCAAAAGCAACGTATCTCCCAAACATTCATTTATTTAACAACGTCAAAACGACGTTTTTCATATTGAAATGACGGTAATAAGTGAACAATTAAAAACTGAGAAATGATGAGCAAGCAATTATTGTTCGATTTTGAATTGAAATTACAGTTACAGTGAACTGCATTTTTTCATCTGCAGATGTCGCGTGCGATTGACGAAAAACAGCCGGAGAAATAAATGAAGATAATATTTCGATACCGATATAGCAAGCGCGTACCGAGTGCAGGGTGATACGATCTGTTTAAAATCACGCACGAAGGTTCTTCGGTGAAGGCGATCGAGGTCGTAGTCGCAAGGTTACACCATTTTCTCCATTCGTATATGCGTTCTCAAATTCTCCTGACGCGTCTCCGCGTACGTGAGCGCGCTACCGTGTCCTCGATTCGATTCAATCTGACACGACTCCTATGCGCAAACCTAACCTACAATCGACTGGCTCGTCATTACTCCACCCGATTGGATTCAAGTACGAGCTTCGGCATTTCATCGCCATCGACGATCGCCGGATGAATCGTGCGTTCATTCAGATCGTCTCTTGGCCCAACTTTTCATTTCAATTTTTAGCTCACCACAAAAAACGACCGAAAAAAAGTCGATCTAACGAACGATATTTTCGAATCATCGATCAGCGTTTCGACACTTGCGTATGTAACTCGCAAATGAGGTTTTTCTTTTGGAGAATTAGCATTTTCCGCTCAGCACTTTAAGTGTTTCCAACCTTAAGCATTCAAGGTAACAAACAAGCAGTGGTTAATAATCAGCCGCACTTGTTTAAGCTTAACCCACAAACTGCTGCATTACACAAATCTCGGTTTCCGCAACGGCCACGAATCATCAAAATCACATTTACACGTAACGACCCGAACAATTATCGATCTCGCGCAATCCCGGTGTATCGCGCGAAATTGAGACGCGCATTAAGGCGGATTCATTGATTTTTTTTTTCGCGCGAAACGCGACTTTTTTCCAATGCGCTCTCTCTCTCCAATGCGCCGCGCGTGTTTTGTTTCGACGCTAAATATTTCGTTTGTCAAATTTAAAGCCAATTTTTTGAAA
>JABFPB010000737.1:0-32495 GCA_022817645.1 Ceratoteleas bidentatus
ACAAGCTTGGCCTTGTGCCAGTGAACATTATAATGTTTTTTTTTCATTTAAAAACGATCGACTAACGACCGGCAGCCACTCTTGGGCCAGGATTGGCCGTCAGTCTTGAGCCAATGGTTTTTAGAGTAACGGTTCAAAGGCTTTCCGCGTTTCATTTCAATCTTGGGCCAATGCTTAACGGCTGGGCGACAAATGGGGGCCAACCGTCGGCCAACCGTTGCCAAGCTTGGGCCAAGGCTGGGTTAATGGTAAATTTCCACATGGGATATGGCACAGTACTTACGATGAATACACGGAAAAAAGTTTTTGCCGAACATGACAGTGGGAAGTAAAACCATAAAGCACCGTGTAATTGAACTGTCAATTACAAAACATCGAAACGTTTACTTCGATTCCTTGCTTCGAAAAACTGAATGTCGGCATTGATGATAATCGTGAGCATGCACGGAAAAAATCCGTGGACGCATTGGTATTCATCGGTCGCGGCCCTTGAAGTTGTTGCCTGATTAGGAGCACCGATTTTCCATGTGAAATCTACTCACAAATACAATAAATGACTGGTTAGTTAAGGAGCTGCCATTCAGGGTCATAGTTATTTACCATGACGACGTTTTTCCGTGTATCGGAAAAAGTCCGTAAAAAGTAAGTATATGTTTATTCGCAAAGCATTGCGAATTTAATTCGAAAATTGCGACGTTCAATCTGAAATATCATACACTTGTCACAAAACTCGTTCTACAAATCTTGTTTTAGAATAAATAGTTCAAAAAAAAAGTTATAAAATACCTTAGAAAGGTAAAAAAAACGGACGAGCCAAGTATAGGCGATCCACAGATTTTTAAGCGCTCGAATTTCCAAAACTTTTTCCAACGCATGTACTTCAACAAGTGTACTTCAAACCCCGCATATAAAAGTTGGGAAATCATGTGGCGAGTCTTATATTATATAAACCACTTCGTCTCAAATACACTCAAAAGTATTTGGTACTAAAATTTATAAAATAACATACAACCATGCATACAAAAACGGTGAAATCATATAGCGAGCCATATGTTATATTTGTTTATTTCGAGCGACATTTTTCGTTTTTCAGTGCACGCATGAGAAAAAATATCGTGTGCAACTAGGGAGGAAAGTTGATGAACTCCGACGAGTGTCTTCAGTCCTCGCTTCACCTCGGGCTAAAAATCCACTTGTCGGAAATCATCAACTTTCCGCCCTAGTTTTTATTTTAATACAATAATTGTTAATAAAATGAAATTAATGTTATTATTTTGCACATATACTTTTGATTAATGTTTATATTAAGTGGAAGTTGATTCAATCAGACATGAGATCTCTTGATTTTACTTTACTATATTTCTCCTTTACTATAAAAATAGTTTTTGCAAATTAAACATCTGTGAGAAATGTTTGAGAAGTTTGGACAAGAAACAATTTTAAATAAATTAAGTTCTCAAACTAAAGTTACTATTTTTGAAGTGGAATATGAACTAAAATAATGTTGTTTTTTAGTTTGAAAAATTAACAAAGACAAATAAAATGCAACCATTGCATCCAAAGCATTGAAAAAAATATTAAAATTTTTTCTCATGCGTGCTGAAAAACGTCAAATTTCTAACCGAGAAATATCAACTTTCGTCTCAATTTCGAGGTTGGAAATTTGACGTTTTCGGGGCACGAAGGGAAAAAATATATAATAAATAATAAAATAATTTTAAAAAATTCTAACATTTATCTTTACTCCGCGAAACACAATCAACAATTCTATGTTCTTTAATTAAGGTGGAATCTCAAGAACAAAGCAAGTTTGAATGGACCACTTGGTGCCAAAAGGAATGTTTTGCAATTAATAAAAATTGGTTTTTTGATTCATTATTTACGTATCGTAATTTGATTCTGCGTAAAAATACGGATATTTTGAACCAACTATCGACATTTTTGAAAAACGCATGTTCAAAAATAATGAAAACTCGTTTTCTGGCGTTAATTTTCGAGGTTATCTTTCACCTCGAAAATGAATTTTGATTTTTGCGCTCAGACGGTCGCTCAGCGCACTAGCACATTTTTCGGGAAAACGGCTCGTTGACTGGTAAAGAAATATCCGTCGGACTTGGAATGAATATTTAATTAAAGTACACATCCCAAGGAACATTTTAAGCCAATAAACAAATTTTGATTTTTTCATTTTTTCAAGGTGGTCTACCCTCTTAATCGGTCGAAAATGTGTAACTTCAAAATCGACGTTTGAAATCGCGCCCGATTTTCGCTGCGCTTGCGCAACACTTTGTTTGCACTTTCCCGTCTGAACTTTTGCGCCCGATGTTTCGATGTATAAACCGTCGAAAAGTATTACCTAATTTCGCGCCGTTTGTTTGGCGCGAATATTTCCACGATTTCCTTGAACTTTCTGCGACAATTACCGAGCGAGCGGGCCTCGTCTGCCGCCCAGTCGCCGAGCCCCATTCGTGGAGTTTCGAAACTCAAGACCCCGGCATTATTTCGCGATCCATCGGCAAAAGTCCCGCCGAGATATTGGCGCGGATCTCGCTCTTTCTCTGAATAATCACGGCGACGATACATCATCGCAGACCCAGATATTCCCTCGGTGAAACGCCACGATTCGATAACTAATTCATATCTTAAATTACCTTGTTGAGAATTCTTCGCAAGGCTTGAAGGTGGCCCTATCACGATAGTCATGTTAAAAGTTTGTTTATTGTTTTTGATCATTTTTAAATATCATATAGTTGTTAATATAACAAACACATTTACTGTGAACTTTATTTTATATTATTATTCGACTATACTCTCTGAGCCAATGAGCTGCCCTCGCGAAGCTGTCCCAAGATATGCTCTCGGGACGTTCTCGGGATATTCTCGGAACATTCTCGGGACGTTCTCGAGTTCTGAACGCGGGTACGGTAAAATTTAGTAATTTATCTGCTAAATCGTATCTCCCGAAGGGTAATAAAATTATCGGAATTTTATCACCCGAAATTGTCAAATGCAAAGATTTTTGTATAGCTTCGATCTTCGAAAGTTAAACTTGATGAAACTTCAAACTACACATTTCACTTTAAGGTGATTCGAATGTACGCTACTACGGAGTTTGTGTCGTTTTTAATAAAAACAATAATAATACATATTTTTAATACTCGATCATAGCGAGATTCTGTACTTGTAAGTACAGAATTCCTCCATATCCTAAGAAAACCGAAAGTTCAATAGATGTTTGGCGAACGTTTAGCTAAACAATTTCCGACTGTGGGAAGGAATAAAACTCTCGGAACGTTTCTCGAAACGTTGTCTCAACGTCGCCCAAACATTACAATATTTTATTTTTAAGACTCTGTAAAATTATCGAAAGGTTACGTGAATGTTTATAGAAAGTTTGGTAACGTTTACTCTCTTAAAAAAAACATATCAGTCAGAATCGAACTCTAACCTCCAGAATGTCAAGAGAACGCTCTAATACTGAGCCTCGAGCCATATATGTAAACAAATTTTTGTTATTAATATCTCCATACATACGTTTCCACAAACGTTTAGAGAAAAGAGTTCTAGAAACTTTGTTATCGTAAATATGAACGTTGTATCAACGTTTATAGAACGTTCGAAACGTTCCAGGAACCTTCACACAATCGCAATAGAAACGCTCACGAAACGTTTTTTAAATTTTCGCTTCCCTTGCATGGAAAAAAATAATTGGTGGAATCTACAATCTCAGTTTGGTTTCATCTCAAGGTTACAAGTTTGCAGCGGCAACAGTCCGCGGCATGTGCTGAGCACATGCCGGCATTGTCGTCGAGTCGGTGCGCATGCGCATTGAGGCACACGTATGGCACATGAGCATGGCGATTGAAGGGCAACAGTATGGCTCGCGATCACGATCCAGCCTTGACGCCAAACGCTTGCCGTACCATTGCCTGGTTGGTGCCATACTACTTCCAAACTGTTGCCAGACTTGTTGCCAGACTGTTACCAAACTGTTACGAGACTCTTTTTTTCTACGCGGAAGCCTGGCAAATTCGATGTGCAATTAAATCGGACAATTAAGGATTCTGTTGCTCATTTCGCCAATCTTTCCCTGCGGCGCCTTTGTATGAGCCAATCGGCACTTCCGCTGTGCAACTAATGCCTATCGGGTTCTTAATTATCGGCTGAAAACTTTTCCTCCTCTGTGAGTTATTTGTTGCAAAATAATCCCGGTGGTATGGGCAATGTATCAAATGCGAAAGGCAGGTGTACGTGGCCGATATGATCGTGTTCGATTCTGGCGTAAAATCGAAAGGAAACACGAATCTTGATATGATTTGAGCAATGCGCCGGCGTTATCTCGAGGTGCGTCGATTTTGCATCATCTCCGTAAGGCAAACGTAACCGATTCGTGACGAAAACTCGCGTCTCGTGGTGGAAAAAACAGTTCTAGAGACTCGTTTATTTTCAAGCGAAAAAAAAAACGTTAATCGACACAGGCGTGATTGATGGTCAGGATAGATTTCATGTTTTTCTTGGGATTTGAATCGAGCGCCTATATTGGTTTTTAAAAATGATGGGTGTTGCAACCCAACAGGTTAGTGACAATTGAAATATACTCTTCCAATAAGGTGTGCGATAGCAGCGTGGTAATTGATTTGAATGAAATATAATACCTCTCGTTACGTGAGGTAGGTTATGCAACCTATAATAATCAAGATGACAGTACAAATCAGAGTCAAAATTACAATGTCAAAATTCTACAAAAAAACCAATAAAAATGATTATTCATTGGAATGTAATCTCTCATTATCAAAGGATAATTGAAAGATTTAAAAATAAACATGTAAATAAAAAATAAATAATAAATAAAAAATACTAACTTTTTATTTTAAATAGAAATACCATCGTTCGGTTCAATATGCCGATTTAATAATACCTAATAAAAATATTCTCATAATCAACTATTTCCCGGGAAAGCAATCGCTTCGATCTAGTTAGCCCGAAACGCGATCGTTGTCACGCGCCAAATAATTTCTAGATTCACGCGAAAAAGGGCGTCTAAAGGCGGATACATTGCTTTTTATTTTAAGGCCGATTCATTGCTTTTTCATTTATTTTTCGCGGCATATACGACTTTTTTCGTGTTTGACGGTTCTTTTTTCGCGTTTCGTGTTTCAATTGACGCGCGATTCGAAATCGCGCGCCTTGAATGCTCAAAAAACGCGTCAACCGCGAAAAAAGTCGCGTTAAATAAAAAGCAATGAATCCGTCTTTAATAAATGGCGCATTTCTGCAGCTCGCGTAGCAGAATTTCGAAGCCTGGCCTTGGGAGCGCGCCTTTTCCGAGGTAAACAAGAACAACGCGATCGATGTACCCGGCCGGCGCGGCAACCTCGTTCCGTAACGGTGAGGCCGTTTTCCGCGGCGCGGCTTTTATTCACGCTGTAACTACCGATTTAAGAAATTATATGAATTTGTGCCGCAGTCACGGCGCTATTCCCTTTGGCCTCTCCGAGTGTGTCCGGGGAGTCGTTTGCACCTTGCCTGCTCTCGGCGCAGCCAACGAACTGAGCGCGACGCAGTCCCACGCGTCTCGTCGGCTACACGTATCCCACATCCGGTGCTCATAGTTCGAATCACGTCGCTATAAACCTGTCCCCGAAGTTCCTTGTGCGTGTCTTCGACAGCGCCAACAAGCTTTTCGAACGATTACCAGGCGACTGCGTAAATGCGACTTTGGCACACGCGACCATTTTGGATGCGCACTTTTTGAGCGCCGGCCTGCGCAACAGTTTACGATAGCTGGCAAGTTGAGCTGAAAAAATGCGATTTGACAACATTTTTTATGCGTCTTGTATAGTTTTGAGTGGATCGGTTGAGAGCAAACTTGAGGAAGTGGAAATTTTTGTTTAACAATTGTCATAAGACAGTTTTCTATGTCTGCGCTTTGGGAAAAAATGAAACATCACTGAATGATAAGTCTAATGTTTTAAGGATAGGGTACACCCTAAAAATCAACTATTATACAGTTTAGAATAAATTAAAAGAAACCGTATACCTAGGGGTAACTTTTTCCGTGGAATCAAATGGTGTGGTCAAATTAGTAAAAAATTGTTATTTTGAGGTTATGGTATTCAACATTTCGGAAAAAGAACTGTTTTGAAGTTTTGAAAGGACTTTTTTGATTAAATCTCTTCATTAAGTTGTAGAGCATGAAATTTTACTTCAGAAAATATCTAAGGGATATTTTTATTTCGAAATTCCTGAGAGTAGATAGAATTAAAAAATTATCATTATACGTTAAATTCTGATCAAACTGCAAATATAATTGGAATCCATGTAAGTTTGACTTTTAACGTACTCAGTAATATATTTAAGACGCCAATGAATTGTTCTGTAAACTTTGTATGACAAATAAAATTGATTTTCAATCCCGACAATTACAGTTTATAATTGTTCGGAATTCAAATAAATCATTTTTTATGCCATGAAAACTTTGCAAAACAATTAATTGGCGTCTTAAGTATATTACTGAGTACTTTAAAACTCAAACTTACATGGATTCCAATCATATTTGCAAAATTTGACGTATAATGACAAATTTTCAACTCTATCTACTCTCAGGAATTTCAAAGTAAAAATATCCATTAGACATTTTCTGAAGTAAAATTTAATGCTTTTCAACTTAATGAAGAGATTTTGTCAAAAAAGTTCTTTTTTTAAGTTTTGAAAACCATAACCTCAAAATAACAATTTTTTTACTAATTTGACCATACCATTTTTAATTCCACGGAAAAAATTACCCCTAGGTATTCGTTTGCTTTTAATTTATTCTAAATTGTATAATATTTGATTTTTAGGGTATACCCTATCCTTAAGACAACTTTTCTCTCCGTGTAGACGGATGGAGGAAGTGATTTTTTGGAAACATTAGGCAATTCCAGTCAATCTGATTGTCAGAATTAGGCAAAGATCGGCAGAGAAAAAGAACCCATTAACTCACTATACTAAAAAAACTCACTCTAATAAAAACCATTATATAGCAATGGTTTTTATCATAATGACAGAAGAACTCGAATAATAAAACAAGAGTTCTTAAATTATTAAATTGTAATTTCAACAGTGATGAATGATCGAGGTTGCTGATGGATCAGCTAGTAGAATAACATTAATCTGAATGAGAAAATGGGGCTGTTGGATGTTTAAACAGTAGTTTTTGGATGAAAAGTACTTTTTGTTCACAGTTTTTCATGCCCTTTCGAGCTAATTTTTTTAGAAAAGCACTTCTTCAATATACAACTGAGATACCTTTTTATGGGCAGAATTGGCAATTATTTGAAAAAGCAGTCCAATAGCAAAATATATTTCACCAGTTATAACATCGGCTTCGTCCACTAAAGATACACGCTAAATGAATTAAGCGAGGCAAGTAATTGGCATAAGTGATATTACGCGCAGAAAATGGAAAATAACGACGGCAATCGCGGCGGGCTCGGAATAATGGAACCGAAACTGCCCCTTTAATGTCCCCTTTTGATCTCCACGGCGGAATTCGTGGAAATTCCGCGGGGCGCGCGTTTCCGGGCGCATTAAAGAGGCGCGATTCCTTCGCCGCTTCGTCAGCTCGATTTCCCCGATGCATAATTTGTTGTCGACAGCGCGACCTCTCTTTTCAGGATTTCCCTAACGAATAATTCACGAGTGCCTTTTACACAACACGCCGCCACTCGAATTTCCGGCCTGTTTCGGCCTCCTTTGTATTACGGTCAACTGCAGCGTCGCCCTCCGCGAACTCACGAGCCACCCCGCAAATTGCTCCGGGCCCTTCTCCGAACGGTTACTTTTTAATTAAAACTTTCGCTTTCGACAAAAACCACGGCCTCGGCCACGTTTATTGATTCCATCCTCCTAACTCAACCGAGAAAGTACCATTCAAATGGATCGTCATTAAACTCCGCGTTTTTCTTGTTCGAAAAAACTCCACTTCCGCAGACGAAGATGAAAGTCGATGATGGTAATGCGACGAATTACGATTTGGTAATGGGAAGGGGTAGAATAGATCGGAAACTGGTGAATTGTAGGTCGAAGATCGGGACGGTGATGAAGTGGAGTTCGCTCTTGGGATGAATGTACAAATGGTTTTGGAGGTGTAGTTAAGAAAGTCGTGTTGAACAGTTCGGAACTGCGGTATAAATGGGGATCGTTGGCCGTTGTAATAAAGTTTTCATCGGCAATTGTGTGTTGCCAGTGACGAGACGGAGTCGTTAATATTTATGATTCGATCGGGTTGAGAAGAATTATTATTCGCGACTGGGTTGCCGATAATTTGATTTGCAGATTAATTTTAGGACAGACACGTCAAATTGACTGGGCTCCCAGTTATTTTTAATTGCGTTGCCTAGCAGATGAGTTTTGACTCGTCAATTTTTCAGCTGGACTATTCTGTGGTTTAGTTCGATGGTGAATAGTTTAACTTGAGTTGTCTATATCAAAGAAGCGGGATAATTAAGTTTGGAGTGGTTAAATCCAGTAAAAGTCAGTCGAATAAAAACGGTTGCACCAGTTTTACTTTATTACAGTCAGGAAACCAGCTTCGCGATAATTAACATTTTTTGCGAAGCGATGATTTTGACGTTACCTTCACTTAATATCACATTCGGCTAAGTCTGTGGTTCTCGTACATCAATCATCGAGACAATAATTGCATCGAGTGAGGAAGTCCAATAAGTGTTTATTAGACATGGCAAAATATAATCGGGACTTCGAAGTATAGTCACGTTCACGCTCCAACTGCGCGCGACTAAGAATAATCGCAGCAGGCCTAAATGAAATTCACACTCGAGCGGATTCGAGTGTCTTTGGGATAAACATTCAATTTATTCGAATCAAACTTCGAAGCGTCCGTCAGCGAGCGTTCTCGTCAAATAATCAAAACGGACGGCTACGTGCTCTAAAACGCTTTTAATGATGATATAACTCGGCGCCGCGGACCGAACATAACCCGATACAACATATTTTGCGAGTCAAATTTAAATAGTCAGTGGGAACGCGCGTTAACGGGCTTCATTAAAATTGGTCCATCGTATCTCACGTTTCAATCGCGCCCACTCATTGCTATTCCGGTTTGCAAATGAAAATTCGTCGTTTGGGTTCATTTGTGCAGTTTTAATGGGTCATGAATAATTAGATTGATTTCCTACACGAGCCATTGTCGAAATTCTTAGGATTCGGACGTTTGTTTCTGAATGGAAGCCACAGCTTCGGCGTAACATTTCGGAAATGAGAGGGCCACTTGGCAAGGATCCTCCAATTTGTTAGCTGAAATTTTAATTGAATTAGAGGCGATTCGAGAGAAACGTTTGGTAAATCCACTGTTTTAGATATTCTTGAATTCGTACTTTTTTATTTAATTATTAAAGAGCAGTATTTTTGCATTTTTCTAAATACTTATAGGGTTTAATGTAGGTATATTATCATGAAATTGAATTGAAATTTGTTTAATTCTTCTAGACTTAAGATTTAAAGCAGTAGAAATTGTCGTAATATGTGTATAATTTTAGTAAATTCATTGAGAATATATCATAAATACCTTCCACCATACAATTAAACTCCATTTGTTTCAACTTTTTCTGAATCGCCCAATTTTTCTTGAAGTATTCTTCATCGTATTTATTATTTTTCATCTAAAAATGCCGAGATTAAATCAACAATATAAATTAATTGATAATTCATGAATGGTATTGAGTACATAAAGTATGAAGCCATAAATCCGTACATGAAAATTGATAAAGTGATAAAATCATATTCAGATTTTCCGATGGGTATCATTACTTACTGACCAAGAATGTTCAAATACCATTTTATTTAAATTACCACATTGCCTTGATGAAGCATGCATGAGTCCCAGCAACCCCTGTCCCGGCCCGGTTTGTTGTTTAAAACGTACTCCAGCCTGTCTGTAATTTAATCGAAATTTAATTTGAAATTTAAATTAAAATTGAGGATATATTTACACTCAACATATAGTTTTTTTAATGCTATAAACTTTTTATCAAACGTTGCTTGTAATATTGCACGACTGGTATACATATAAGTTACACAATTATGATTAGATTTATATTTACTATATCGACAATTTTAAAATATGTTAAACTGAACGCAACCTAATTTTAATAACGAATCCCTAGATTAATTTTACTATTACAGATTGTCTCGCAAAGTTAGGACCAATAAAAAATAACAATTATACACTGTTTATGCAACTTATACACCGAAACGATCCACTAATCAATTGCATCACTTGCACTAATATTACAGTACAAACTCCAATTTTACATTATTATTACTCTGGTTTACGATGAATTTTTACTATTACTCTTGTAATTTTTACTATTTACTATTACTAAACTGTGAAAAGTTTCAAAATCCTTTTCTTAATTAACGTTCAGTCAAAATAATGAAACACAGTAATTTTCCGGTGTATCATTTCCATTCACATAATTGTTTTTGGTCAAACCCGCATTATGTTGTACAAATATAAAAATCTAACTACCTCCACTCCAACGCATTTGTTTCAAACACACCTCAACATGATCTTCGCTTTTCGGATTGTCTCCTTGACAGTATGCCTGAAACCACCATTAATTACTACTCAAAACACTATTTACCATTTCATAAATTGATTAAATTACATCAAACTACTCACAGCTATCAAAACTAGTATTACAAGCTGCTTCACCGGCATTTTGCTGCATTCGACCAGTCAATCGACGATCAAATACAAAAATACAATCACACCTTCTCAAACTTACCTACTCTGCCATGTATCTGCAACACATTCCTTTAATTGCAGGAACAACGCATTTCCTGACATTATTCGCCAATTTTCTTATCGCTAAACGCGAATTATATTTCGTTACACAACGCCTCGTGAAAGTCATTCTGAATAATTACAGATCTACAATTAGTCTCTCCACATTCATTTTTTATAATCACATTTCTTTCGTAAAAAGCAAACAAATTCCCACCAACTCTCGAAAATCTTTCCACACGAACTGAAAATTAATGAAAATGTTTCCGCGATGGAAAAGCTTCAAAATGAGCCGATTTTCAAACAGCGGAACGCACTGGGCGAACTTTTCCAAGATCGCTCTAATTAGTTGATACATCGCCGACGCGTCGGCAACTTGAACATCGGCTCATCTGCATCTCCCGGGAGCGCGAGTTAGACGCGGCCAAGAGCTCGCTATTAAG
Source organism: Ceratoteleas bidentatus (assembly GCA_022817645.1). Classification (NCBI taxonomy): domain Eukaryota; kingdom Metazoa; phylum Arthropoda; class Insecta; order Hymenoptera; family Scelionidae; genus Ceratoteleas; species Ceratoteleas bidentatus. The sequence goes on from JABFPB010000737.1 coordinate 11,236, forward strand.
CCCACGGGACAAGCGCGGCGGAGAGCGGCGGCGCGCACTTCGCTTCCGCCGCACGCTAATTAAATTATTCCGAAGCGCCACTGTTGCGAGGCGCGCGTGTACGTGTGCGAAACAGACGCCCCCGCGATCGCACTCTGCCACGCGCACCCGCCGCGTCCTTAGCACCCGCCGAGACAACCTACGAAATTCGCCCATCGGCGCCCTCGAATCAATTGTCACTGTCTTTCAACGGAGACATTTCGGATCCCAAAAACGAACATTAAAATGCAATTAGTGCGACATTGTCAATGGAATTCAAAAAAAGAAAAACGAAAAATAAAGGAATGCATTATAATACTTGATATTCCTTAGGAAAGGAGTATATATTTAAAAATTCAAGTGAAAATATGATTATTGATTGAATAATGTTTTATTTTTATTAAGTAAAATTAGTTTAATTATTTCTTAGTTCAATGAATAATAATAAACTTTATAATTTGTTTCCTTATAAGAACTCGTAAAATGTACAAAAAATAAACTGAATTATTAAGTGAAGTTATTTTATATTATGCTGAGTTTTAACGAAAACACAAAAAAAGCAGTGTGTTTTTCATTTTGTAATTACAAATTATAACAGCAATTCGTTACCTTTATTACGAGAAAACCATTTTTATTAATTTAAATAATGAAGAGAGTAACTAATAAAAAGTCTGCGAAAGTGGAACCGCAAATGTCTCCTTTGTAACGTTTAACGTGAGCGAAATTGCGCTAAAAATTATGTCCTGGGGAGATGCGAAATTAAAAATGGCGGTTAAAACACGAGGAAGGGCGATTTCGTACTACGTGACATGATTCCGAAACATTGACATTTCCCCCAGCTGGCCCGTTTGCCAATAACGTGCTCCGCCGTAGACGTGCGCCCAGACATTACTGCTATATGAGATTGCCGCGCTAAATTTCAGATAAAACGAAACATTACTTAACCCAAATGTCATTTATTCCTCCAAATTATCGTTTGCGGCACGTTTGCCCCTGATTTACGTTTTTATACGAAGCAATCAAAAGCTAATTTCGTCACACCAAAGAGTTACAATTTATTTTTTCATTTTTTCCATTACCAGTTAATAATTACCATCAGCAATAATTACAAAATATACATTTCAAAAATAATTCTCACATTTCAATTGGTTTAAAAAAGACCCAAAGAAATCGGTTAACATAAATCCTACAAGAACCCGAGTCGCTATTCGAGATTCGAGTTATAAACAAAACGGCAGTCCATAAAATGCGGCAAGAATTGTGATATTTATGAACCAAAGTAACGGAGACAATGCGTGCTTTTAAGGATAATCTCCGGGCAGGTTTACGGCGCTCCTCCGAATTGTCTATACACGCTAAGTACACCGTTATCCCCCGCGCGGACTTTTCCGACAAAAATAAGACGGCCCATATTTATTTAAAAGCTCGCTCGGCACTCTTTACAGCGTCGTGGTAACAATTTATGCGCATCGCGAAAAGCCTGCGTGTCTTCTTGCGCGAAAACTTCCCATCGCCCTCCCATCGCCCTTCCTGCGACTTATGCTGATCTTGTTGGCTCGCCACCTGAGTGTCTTGTAAACTTGTGTACTCTTTCATCATAACGACGAGGATCGTGTGAACTCGTCCTGTAAGTTACTCCTCGCGCGAAAAATGATTCTCACCGGGACGTGTTTATTGTACGCCGCAAGAAATAAATGGCGTGTTTTTGTCGCGAAGCGAGGAAAATCATCTTCGGGTTGATTGCACGGCAAGTTGGAATAGCAGACGCTATTTTTGTTGCGAATTTCCGTGCGCGCGCGTTTTCGCACGTACGACAAGCGGAAGGCAAACATTTTGCAGTCCATTTTTTTGGACAATGTTGCTTGCAGGGCAAACAAAGTTCGGAAGCGAGTAATTGACGTGACGGCGTTTGGAAAAATGTTTACAAAAAGCTAATAATAACGAAGTGTGTGCAGTTAATTTTCGTCATAACTATGTAATTTATTAATACAAACACGTAGCTTAATCTGTATAACTAAGAAATTTTAAGGTACTTTATTAAATGTACTATATTAAATATTTGGTCAGACCCTTGAAGAAATAAAATCTTTGAAAATCTCTGAAAATCTCTGAAGAATGCTCTGAAAACATCTGAAAATCTTTAAACATTTCTAAATATCTCTGAAAATTTCTTAAAATTTGAAATGTCAGTTTTTCAGAAATTTTCAGAAATTTTCAGAATTTTTCAGACATTTTGCGGAGGTATTCCAAGATTTTCAGATATTTTCAGAACATTTTTCAGCAATTTTCAGAATTTTTCAGAATTTTTCAGACATTTTGCGGAGGTATTCAAAGATTTTCAGATATTTTCAGAACATTTTTCAGACATTTTCAGAGACTTTATTTCTACAAAGACATTTACAACAATTTCAGATACTTCGATCTAAATCCTGGTTCTCGTTACCATAAAATATTCAACCATATTCCGATTGCTCCAACTATGAATTTCTTTCCGTATTATAAATTCTCAAAAACGCGAACCCGTAAATCGTGTCTACGTATAAAAGCGCGTTTAATAATAGGCCCGGATGCGATTCGAACGTGAGCGCGTGCGAAAATCACCGGCGACGTTCATTAATAAATTACACGGGCAAATCGGGCGACATTTTGCATTTAGCGCGGCGGAAATAAAAACGCCTGACGAGCCGGGTGGGCGACTTCTCCGCGACAGCGTTTCTGCCGAAGGTATTGATTTATTCGCGAATCCGTCTGTGCTGGGAAAGGGCAATTTATTAATACCGTATTTTACGGTAAAATATTGTAAATCCGTGACGAGCGTGAAACGCGCTTTATTCGGAAACGCCGGCGCTGACGAACGAGATGCAAAATTGCACCAACAACCGTGCCGGCAAATTTTATTTATTCGGCTAGAACGGCGTTTCACAAAAGAGTCCGAGATGCGCGAATGCGCAATTATTTATACCGCGATTTGTCGGTTAATTGCAAAAAAAAGGGAGCGTTGATTGCGATTGTTTGTGTATGCAATTATTTTGTAAAATGTATTGAACAATCGATATTTTTTATTGCTGATTTTTAACATTTTCTACCCTTTGTCTTGTTAATTTGCCGCTGTGGATATAGAGATTGTTAATGCGAACTCATGCGGCGCTGCTAACAATGCATGTAGATCTGCAAAACTGGTTGCATTGCAACAGGCGTTCGATGTACGAACAAAAGCGGAACTCGTTTTATGCTGGCTTGTTGAATAGTATCGGGGAAATTGTGATTTACATTGATCTTTATTTGAAATTGTTTTAATTAGAGGAAATAATTATATTCTAACTTTTTTTAATATTGAATTGTGTATATTACGAATTGTTAGATGAGACGTATGTCAACTTAGACATTTATTTAAGGTGATGGCAATGGTGAATCTTAAACTAAAGTTTTGTGTGTGAAATATTAATTGCAGTAGTAACGTTATGCTAAAATAAATCATTGTAAAATTACACGAATGTTTATCAATAAGGGAGCAACTAATTATATTTAATCTATCATACAAAAATTAAAACTTGTATGAAAAGTAGAAAATCAGTGACGAACGGTATAAATGTTACAATTCTACAAAGTTATAAACCTTAGTGAACAAATATTAAATTTTATATTAAATTTTGAATGAAAATTAATATTGTATTTAATATTAAATATATTCAGCAGGGCAAGGTATACATTTTAATATTCAATTTAATATTAAATTAAATATTAATTGTAATATTAAATTGAACACTTTTTTCAGTAAGGACTCCTTATCGTTTATATAAAATATTGCTTTACACTTAAATTATAATCATCATAAAAGAAACTGTAACGTTGAAAATTGTAAGAGCATAATACAAACGACGGAAAGTGATTCTTATTTGTCGAAACATCAATCAAGTGATTAATGTTATTTTTTTCTGAGAGATCATCAATAGATATCTGACTCTTTCAATTTTAATATATCGCTATTGAAGATGAGCTAATTCATATAATCGTTGGAATATAAAAAAAATTTTTAGATAATCATTGTAAAGATTTATACCGAAATTACACAATAAGAACAACCCATTGTTAAAAGAAAACAAAATATGCTGGAAAAAGGCCTTGAACGTCTGGCCTCGAAAGATATATTCTTGCAAGTAAAAAAGAATATTTTTATGTGCTACCATTAGCAATTGCACTTGTTCACAAAGATGAATATAGTTAATTGTTTTTATCTATAACTGTTAAAATTCTGAATTACCAATGTTGAAAGTTTTCTTTCAACAACTTTAACAGAAACCATTTAAAATACTAAAAAATTGTTTGTTCATTAAATTGTTCAGTCTATTTTAGTTTATTATCATATTGTATTTATAAGCTAAATTAAATAAAAAATATAAATGAATGACCCTTAAACATAATAAGATAAACCCTTAAACAAAGTCTTAAAACTAATTATTCTCATAATAATTAGTTTGAAGACTTCCCAGCTTGTTCGACACAACTTGAACTTGAATTCCTATCTCATAAAAAAATGAATTTCCTCTTATGTTTCCTTTTTGCTTTCTTTTATGTTGCTTTTTAGCCAATCACTAAATTCTTTTTACTCCACTCCTTCAATATTCCAAGCACCCCGCCAGGTAATCAAAAAATCGCATGAAATGTTTAAACAGAAACTAACGTATCCTAAACAAACAACAAATCGATCAGAATTGATAATCACCTCCCCCCAACCCCGAGTTCCTCAACATCGCGCAGACCCATCTTTTCCCCTCGGCTCCAGCGACTACTCTTCAAGTTCATAAAGCATCCGTTTCTTACGACATTCCTGCGCAACGCCCGCGTATCAGACGCGCTCGAGGAATCAATTAATTCGGAATAAATATCCGTGCTCCGTGGCTGCGATCGTAATTTAATTGCCGCGAGCTGCGGGATTCATGACTCCGATCACGTTAGGGGGAAACAAATGGACGACGAAGATAAAGAGGCATGATATACTTGGGACGCCGAGATTTAGCTGCGGGCAGGACTTACGCGCGAGCGTGAGTTACAGTTGCCTTGTTCGCCGGCTCGGGCCGGCCCGAACGATCCCCGAGCCACGGGAGACTTCAATCGGGAGGCTCGGAGCGGACGTTTTATTGGCGCGCACGAAAAACGTCTAACGGTCGCTCGGCGGCCAGAATTGCGCTCGACCGAACGACTTCGCGATACGCGCGAGCCGCAAAAACGCGACCCGACTTTTCAAGAAAGAAAACTCCGGCGGAACAATAAACGTGATTTCCGAGCGCGCGAGACGTATGTTGCGGGCGAAAGATTATTGAAAAGAAAACGCAAGTTGGGCTTGGAATTACCATTGTAAGGGGTTTCAATTGAAATATGAGCTGAATGCTCCGGGAGGTGGATTCGTGTTTGGAGTTGCGGTATTTTTTGGTGATCGAAATAATGAGGATGGAGAAAGATGAGGGTATGAGGGAAATTTTGGGGTTGCGACTGGGTTATGTGGAGAGAGGAAAAATATAAATATTAGGAGTATTATGTTTGAGGAGGGTACTTCCATTCTCCAATTTCTGAGTGGAGGTTTAGTATTTTTTAATTAGATGTGAAAATACGTAGTAAACACTCTTTGGTAATGAGGAAGAACAGTGATGAAGTTGTTTTTATGGTAGCGGTAAGTCTTGGAATATAAGTGGCAAGATCTTGAAATTTAAATAGCAACTTCATATTTAGGTGCTATGAAACCATAGTTTGATTCTGACAATTAAACAATTGCCAGATTTATTGTACATAACAATACTTATTACCAATCCACAGTAGACTGAGAAAAATGGTTGAGTACATTTTACTATAAATATTTAGGAATCGCGACGTATACCTACCTGAACAAAACTAGTATAACTTCAAACAAATTGTCCCAAATAATTGTAATAACATGCAGTAATATCTTCTTTAAAGGTATAGTAATTTTGACCAAATGGGATACGATACGTCGCGATTACTATATGATTTGGTAAAATTTACTGGATAGTAATTTTTCATAGAATATTTTTCTGAGTGTACATTAAACAACTCTGTTATTAAAGGGGTAGTCCAATCCTCGGGAGCTACACTCTAAAAAATATTCTCTATATTTACTCTGTTGCGATAAGAATAGTCTTTTATATGCTAGCTGTATGACGATAAGAAGAATCCGCTAACCGTAAGTGGATTGCGGTCAAAGTCAAAATCGATGAAAACTTCGGTTTGAGAATCTGTCTACTTACCTTTACCGGGTTCCATTCTCGGCGAGATTATATTTTTTAGAGTGTAAAAAATGGTCATTTTCAAATGCGCACAGCTCGAAGGGGGATTAATATTTTGGAATGGGATAAGAAGAATTGTATTCGGTAATATTTCAGCTACAGTATAATATATTGTTTTTAATATATTGCATTTTATATATTGTATTTAATATAATATATTGTATTTAAAGTTTTATCCACCCCTCCTGCGTCTCCACAAAATGGCGGCGCGCGAAAGTCCTCCGAAAAGAGGTGGCCTGCTGGCTCACGTAATCCCTCCCTGTAACATCGAAATAAACAAGTTTCCGATAAAACCACTGAAATATTATGAAATTCCCTACCAGGTGCCGATCTCGGATTTTTATTTTTTTGAAAATTACCAAAGGTATAGCGTTTTGAAAAAAGTCAATTTTTCACAAAAAATTTCGTTACAAAAATGTTTATACAACTTTTTTTAAACAAAAATATAAAAAATCCGAGACCCGGTGGGGAATTTCATAATCTTTTAGATTTGCTGGGGCAAACTGTAAAGTTTACTTTACAGTTTGCCCCATTCATGTTACCTTTTACAATTACAAAATACATATCACGCCTTTGATATGTTTCAACAGTAATTTTTGGGATCGAGTTTCTCTCAGTGTATGAACCCTATCTATTACTCAAAATACTGTATAAATATCCGGTGAAAAATCAGTTGTATAAAATTGTTTCTTAAAAAACTATAATTATTTAAAACACCATATATATAAATAACTTTCTTTGTAATGTTTTCTGTAAAGAAACAATTGGAATAAATAGAACAAAAATAAATTCTTTCTAGTTACAAAATAAGCTCTATTCTGCATACAAAGCGTATAAAAAACTAAACATATTTCCTCTGCATAATTCTTTTTGCGAACTATTTTGCTTTGAAATGTAGATTGTACAGCATTGTGCATACGTGAATTTGATCCAGAATTGGCATTCTAAAAGTACGATGACCTGACGGAATAAGCGCATGAAATATTGAAATTGCCGAGTAAAACGAATTGAACGTTGGCCCAAAAAGCAAACAATTACGACTACTTTGGTAAACGGGGCAGCACTCACTGCGCTCGATCCTCGTAATGGTAAGCATTTTACTGCAACTGAACCGGCGGCCAAACAGCTCTTCGACCGGATTTACGCCGTCGAAAGGTAAATTTAACGTCAAATATAAAATTTATGCACTACTTCTGGAAGTTTATTCGAAAAGAAGAACTGCATGGCGAATCGCGAAGAAGAACGACAAGAGATACACAGGAAACGAGACTGCAGTCGAGAGACGAGCCGTGCATGTTTCATTTCGCTAAATTTAGGTGGATTTAACAAAGTGTCGCACGGCAAATGTATCATTTTACATTTGTATTCGGCGGTATTAAGTTTCAGCGTCTAATGGCGACAACGTTGTTTCACGACATCTCATTTATTAAAAGCAATTGGTTTCAGTTTGACAAAATGGAAACCTTGATGTGTTATTTAAATGGGGTTTTACAGCATTTTTACAAAGAAGCTATGAATAAAACATCAACACAATTTTCATTTCGAATTGATAAAATGCAAGCAAAAGCGTACTGCGCCAACAAAAGTCGTATCTCATCGGCTTGATCGGATTTTGATTCGTCACCATTGAATCGTGGAAATGACGTTTCATTCTTTCCAGCTTCCACTTGAAATTTCACGGGAATAATGAATCAGAGAACAATACCCCTTTCCCTCCGCAGATAGATTTCTATTCAGTCGTAAATTTAATACAGGATCCGTTTAAATACGCGTTAAATAAGAAACATGGTGAACGTCTGGAAAGTCTATTACTGGAAAGAATCTGGGAAAGGATCCAAGAAGGGTGGGTTCGATCGAGTCCTGCACTTTAATTTTTACAACTTTAAACAATTCCTGTCGACTTGTATCGACAAAGTAAAGGCCTCGTTTAAATTATTTTAAGCCCATTATTCACTTGTCTAAATATATTCCCTTAACATTATCAATAGGAAATTGTCGGATAACATTCATTATTTTCTATTCACTGCGAAATACCTCGATAAATCAAGGTTAATTGAGTTTGACATTTAGTTAAACGAATAATAATTTTAATTGTTTCAAATAATTTTCACAACTGAAAAAGTAGGCGGAACGGATTTCTCATTTCGCAAAAAATTGAAATCGAAAACGGATTAATGCCAAATGCGTTTTTGCGCATATCCGACAAATCGTGTTAACCGAAAAGAAAACCTGACCGCCGCAATCAGTGCGTGTCGGTTTCGCGACCGGATGCGCACCATTCAGCGACTCGCGACTTTGTGGCACCGATGAAAGTCTAATTATCGATCGAGCAACGCGGAAATAATCAGATTAATTGTTTTAATGGCCGATAATTAGCGCACGATGAAAAGTGCGCGTAAAAAGGGACCGCGCAGCGCGATGCTCCCGGCGGCCTCATCAGCTGAATTCGACGTGCGTGTCCGACACGCGAACCGGTAAACTTTTATTGGCCCATAAAATGTTTGACTTATGTGTAATTAGGGTTTAATGCGCGCTAAACTATTCGGGTTTATAGAAATTCGATTTTTCGCGCGCGCGAGCGATATCGCGACGAGCGCTTTTTCCATTACGAAAAGTGGCACGAGCATGCTCGTGCTCGGAAATATCAAACGCCGGTTCTTGTCTTCTAATAAATAGCCAATCCCGGGCGATAATTATGCTGCGCTTTAATGCGCAATCGTACTTTCATACGGAACCGCAAAAACCGATCGCCTCGATCGGCTCGAACCGATCGTTCGGATTTTCAATTAGAAATTCGCATGCCGATTTTTCGATCGAGTCCGTTTGTTCGAGTGCAGATCTTTATGGGAAATTGTGCAGGAACCGCAAAAACCGATCGCCTCGATCGGCTCGAACAGATCGTTCGGATTTTCAATTAGAAATTCGCATGCCGATTTTTCGATCGAGTCCGTTTGTTCGAGTACAGATCTTTATGGGAAATTGTGCAGTCTCACCGTAAACGCGTAACTCACGCGGTTAGATAAGACTAGAGCTAAACGTGGAAAGAAAATTGCCGATCGCGTTACCGATCTCGCAGACGAAGTCTGATTCACGTTTACTTTTCTCGGGAATAATTAAATATCGTTCCCGTGTCGGGAAACACGCACAAAAGTTGCGTTAATTCCATCGCCACAGCCGATTATCCACGGAAGTGAAATTATACGAATTCCCGAAAGTGGCCGAAACAACAAAGGAAGACTCGCGCGGATGGTACACATTCGAAGCGTTTTTGTCTTCCCGGCACTTCCGGCATAAGGTGCGTAAAAACGGTTGTAATTTTTTTTCAGGGCCGACATACGCACGACGTGACGAAGCGTGGACGCAAGATCTACTTACCATAAGACCCGAATTCATAATTCGCATCAAGTGTCATTATTGTATAACGTCTTTCAACAGGACTTTACATACATCTTCCCGTAATTTCGACTTTCTCTCAACGCGTTTTGTAACGAAAATATGAAGTAAGTCAGAACACTTCACGTTTTTGTTGCAGAAATCGTGTGACGGAGTTGCCGTGTTTGCGTGGTGGTGTTTTATACCCCAGCTACATTAGCATATCAAAATAAACTGAACGCATCCATGGTTATCTAAATAACGCCAAGTAAACTTCGTTCGTGTTGAACATGAGATCTCGCAAGTACGAGGTAGCAACCCACATAAATAAATATCACGCGAACAACGTATATTTGCGGAGTAGCATGATAAGTGGTGAAAAATCGTGGGTGAAATATGATCCAGGGGAAATGGGCAGGTGAAAATAATTACACGTAGGGATATTGCAAAATGTTTCGAAACATTTCTGATGACTTATGAATGAAATAAATATTAACATTTCCATGTATTCATATGAACTGGATGATTATGCATAAATTATACGACACTTAAACTCGAAAAGTCGGTCTTGAACTGAAATAATATATATCTTTGGCATTAATATATCAGTACACTTATATCATGCAAATATAATTTTTGGTAGCCCTAAATTTACATTAAACTCAAACTCTACCGGAATCAACTCCGATTTGCTTCAGCAATTGAAATGCCATTGCTTAAACAATTTCCCTTCAAAGAATCATTGCGTCCTACCAAATACTTCCTCCTCTCCTTAATTTAACCCAAATACCAATTCGCACTTCCACCAAACCATTTCCACCATTTAATCCCCGTCACCGAACTCAAACTTCCAACTTCCAAATCACCGCCAATCACTCCTCTTATTCTTCCCAAACAGTCCCCAATCAATCACTCCATTATCCAAATACCATAAACCAACCCACCCGATCACCCCTCCTCCTCCATAAACAAATACTCTCTTCCCCATCCGCAATGGCGCGCGAATCAAAACCGCGCACCCCCCAAAAGCCTACTCCTCCTTATACTGAAATTCGCGGCGTCTCCTGTAAACACCGGCGCCCTACACAGGTTACACTTCGAACAGGTATTTACGTGTGTTTAGGAAGCAACCGGTAGAAAATGTGGAAGGCGCGACGCAGGGCCTTCGAGTCGGCTAGACCGAGCGAGACGTCGTCTTCGGTATTCCCCCGGGAGCGAGCGAGCCAGACGAGATGAAAGGACGGAGGCATTGCGCGTGCGTGCCCCACCAGCGACGGCACCGGCACCAGCACGTAGATTCGGTTCGCCTCGGAACCGGACGCAGCTCGGATCAGTGTGCGCCGACGAGGTCGCGACGCCGGCACGTCGCGCGTGTTCGTAAAACGCCCGGCAACGCTTGTGCGGCAAAGTGAGTCGGCCGAATCGCAGCGCCCCAAATTTCCATTCGTTCCGAGGCCCGAACCCCGTTGTTTTGTGCAGTGGTCCGCCGGAGAGGAGGAGAATGCTTGCGGGGTGAATGACGCCGTCTGGGTGGGGTTCGAGGGGGATTTCCTTGCAACCGAGGGATTACGGGTGCAGTCCGACTGAGAGGAGATATGGCGAAGGGAGAGTTCTGCAGAACTTGGAAAGACGGAAAAAGTCAGTCACGTTCGGTTGGGGAAATGGTCTGATTTTGGAAGGGTTTTGGGTGCGAAAACGTTTCGAGTACGAAATCAATGGGCGAGACGTTTGCATGAGATGAGGTGGTTTGGTGTTTTTTTAAGGTTTCTGGGTAGAAGTGGTGTTCTTGAGAGGAAAGGTTTGTTGCATTTTTGGGACACTTCAAGAGATCGAGAGTGAACTGATTACTTTGAAATCCAAGGATGTATTATGTGGTAGAGTTTCAGTTAGGAAGTTTTACATGAGAAGTAGAAGAAATATATCTGGGATATGAAAACTATCTGATTGATATGTTTTACAATTAGGTTTTGATGGAAACCTGGTTAGAAAGGTATCTAAACCTGATCCAATATCTCCTCAAGATAGTTTTTTAATGATTATCATTTTAGAGAGTGAAGAAATGAAAAGACATCTTTTCATTCAGCTTAACCCAGCTTTCTGTTGCAAATTCTAACAACAGAATCAGTAACATTTTTGACAGGATGGAATACGTATAGGTGTTCTCCATAAAGTGTAACATTATTCCCCAAGAACACTTTGAATGCTTGAAACCGAGCCATCCCATAAACCTCTCCACCACTTATTTGCTCGAAATCAAATTAAAGCAGGTAAAAAACGCAATTACGATACACTTTCTTTGCCTCGACATTTCGCAACGAATGGCCATGTTCGACTTTCATCCGAGATCTGCCTTCTCAATACCGCGAACCCGATCGTGCACTTTGTAAACTGCAGTGCACAAACAAAACAATTCATCCTTTAGTCGTAATCGCTTCTTTTGTTCGACGATAATTCCAGACTCGGCATTGTACAATTCATGCAAATTCCCGTCGTACGTCAGCCGCTCGGACCCCGCAATCGTAATTGCTCGAAAAACCGACCTCGTTTCGATGAAGTCACATATTATCGCACTGTTGTTCGCACGTAATGAAGACGCGGTTTCTTTAATTACGCGATTAACTTTCTCCCGCTGAATCCTCTCCGAATTGAGATGGCTCCAAACGATCGCTCGTTTGCCCGAATCGTTACGTAATTTGCGCCGCTTTATGTTTTGCCTTTCATTAAATTGAGACGTTGAATTAATTAGGTATAAAATCGTTTCGCAAGTAACAGTAAACGTGCGAACGAACGAACCGATTGATTGACGATTCGCGCCGCTTTGCCCCAGGGAATTGAAGGAAACGCCGTTCTTCATTTTTTAAAACTGGCGCCTAAATAATTGGGCAAATAATTCGGTTAGCGTGAATAAGTGCAAATTGTTCGTTGCGATGGATGGGTCCGCAGCGTGGGGCTGACATTTTTAATCAAGCGGCGCGCGCGAAGAATGCCGCCAGGCAAAATTGCATTGCATTTTCCATTATTCGCAGCTAGTAGGCCCGGCTTTGATCAAAAATAGACGCGGGATTTGACGAAATCTAATTTCTTACCGCGCGCGCGGAAGGACGGGCGGAAAAAAAATTGGAGAAAATAGAAGGAGAAAAAATCGCGCGTGCACTTCCTACTCGGCAAATCTAATTCGGGCGGCCGGCGACTTGATCGCCATAGTGTCTCATTTCGATCGCTTTCGGGCGCCTGTCGAAACCCCGGCAAATTGAATCGCGCGACGCTGCGATGTAAAATAATGTGCTTATGATGGAAAACAAGTGAAACCTCGGCTTTTTTCTCGACACACGCGCGGCGTCGGGAAAAGAATCGGATGGGGGAAAGTGGACATGAGAAATGATCGATGATTCGTTTAGGAGGAGAAATGAGCGGTGACAAATTGGACGGCGAAACAAGAGTGATGACGAAAAATTGAAATTCCTCGATTAGGACTCGATAAGTCACGAGAAACCGACAGTTATTTCTGTAAATGAGATTTGTTTCACGGCGTGGGCTAGTAAAATGTTTGATAAAAATGAATAACTTGAGATTGTACATTCCTCTCGATTATTGCAAAATCCTTAATTATACGCAGTGCTAATCACGCGCGGATGCTCGTTCATAATTCAATCCAGACTCATTAAGTTTTTAATCATTGGTAATACGAACTAACTGAACATTTTCCGTCAGCATTCAGCAGAAATGCGAAAGCAGTTGGAAAAATATGAAGAAAATTAACGCGTGACGGAGTCGAGGATAGGAATCGAGCGAAAAAATCAATGCCAAATCGCGCAATCTAATTTAATTTCGAGAACGTTTGATACTATTTGATAGTCGAATTTTATTTCGGAATCAGGGTCAGAGTGAGGTTACGTGCGTGCAAATCATCACACGTATCGTTATAGCTCGGAGCGATCAACGTGCTCGCAAAAAATATGCACATCAAACAAAATTGCCTGGTATCAACAGCCGCATTAAAATACTCGCAACGATAATTTTAGACATTCTTGACGAATTATATCACGGCCAGCTTTTTATCACTTTCGTGGATCGAATACAATCACAAGAAGCCAGTTGCTAAATTTACATATATATTTTTTTTTAAGTTGCATATATATTTTTCGCAATATATGTTAATTAATATAAATAAGTTTTGCAACATTAAATTGAAAAGGAATTATATATAAAAAATGTTTTGTTATATATCATTTTACAGTTAATGCATTGAAAATAATTCACTTTTTATATCATTGAATTTGAGAAACGTATTCGTTTGGGGAAAATGACATTGTAATTTCATCATTAAAAGGTAACAGATAGTATGGAAACAGATAGAATGGAAAACTGATGTCCGCATTCGTTGTTCGCAATACAGAATATTGGTCCAGCCGAAAAATACGGTCTTGTTGATAAACACGTCAAATGCAACGAGTTCTGTGATATTAGATTGGTATTGTCACAGCTGACACGTCGGCCATTAATACTCGCGCGTGTACGCGGTCAGAGAATTGTGAACCACAAAACCGAACATTCTCCAGGGACAAGTGACGCGGCATTTTAAAACGATATGTTTACTTTAAATAGACCCTAGCTTCTTGTCCCCACATCTTTTTTATCTTACACATGTTTGAAACAAAATCATTGACAAATTAAATATTCTGTTTTTTACCTAAAAAACAAACTAATTAATTGTAAACAATTATCCGAAAAAAAGTTCATTGAAATATTAAAAAAATGTAACAATACTGAAACCTATGTAAACGAAATTAAAAAAATGCAATATTATTTAATTTTATATTATAAAATGTAAAAAGCGATGCTATTGAAAATCAATTGCATCTAATTAAAATTTCGATAATTTATGACTATAATTAAAATCTCCTGATTCTCATATTTCTCTTTCATTTTATTATCCGCATCATTTCATCTCGTTCCATCACTAAAATTAAACGCGAACCTAAAAAACGGCCGCACGCGAATAAGAAAGACAAATTTGATTTGATTCGGTGCCGTAAATTAAACGTCCGTGGCAAATAAAGTAGCGCAGTAAACGTCATTTTGGAATTGCCCCGCCGAAAGATTGACTTGGCAATCTACTTTGGCGAATCTCCGTGCGTTACCACGTCACTTCCGGAGCAAGTGCTTTTACTCTTATTTCCTCTGGCGGCGCATTTTTGTCGAACTGAAACGCCGCTACAAAAACAAGTTTGCATGACAAGTGCGTACCTCTTTATACACGTCTATTCGATCTGATACGACGTACAAAGCCCGCGCATTTGCATATGACATCGCATTTGAAATATATATCGAAATAAGTCGATCGCCGAGAAACTGGTTGAGCGTTGCGAAAAGTTGGCCGAAAAAGTGTAAATGATAGTCGAAACAAACAAGTGTATCCAAGTGAAATTGACGTATCTACGCCCTCTTCACATGCTCGATATCCCCAATCATCGACTCCAGCGCCATCTACCTTATGTTCACTGTCGACATTGATCGAACAAAGTACTCCGAAAGTTTAAACCAAAGCGGAATGTACGGAACGAAGCTCTCCGGCGGAATCCGCTACGACCGTGGCTCCCCCTGTTTTGTGTTGATTTGGTCCAAATGCGTTTGGTTTCTTCGTAGATGAGCCCCCCCTATTCCCGAAATGAAAGTCCCGTGTTTCTCCGGAATGATACACCAACATCTCCATAACAGAGGCAAACAACACGGGATAATAGGCAAACATAAGGTCCAAGACGAGCGCGACGGCAGCGCCATCTCGCTTTGGGAGCAACTGGTGATTGTTCCGGGAGCGACCCAGGATGAGTCCCCCGGATCCCCAGCCCGATTAAGGAGCCAGTCGACGAGTTTTCAGTCCTTCCGCTCGCGGCGCTGCGACTCCAACCTGAACATGCTGCCCCCTATCATCAACAACATCAACAACGACATTCTCACCTTGTACACCAATCCGACGAGAACGCGCGAGCAAAATGGCGGAAGTCATGCCAGAAGTCGATATGCGGAAATCGGAGTCAAAAGGTTCAGACAATTCTTTTAGTAGTTAGAATTTGTTTTAAATCTGCGATCAAAGGAAGAATGCAAATTTCGAAAATTGTATTTACCCTAATAGGACAAAGTGCACAAATCTGGTGTAGAGTTCATATGGAATGGATGCAGTAAAATAAAATAACGATAAAATGGTGCACATTTTTCCTATCTGGGTTAAATGTTTTTTGCTCATTTTGTGTATGCCCATTATAAATAATAATCGGAAATGGACCATTACTCGCTGACTAATCGATCATTATGCCGACGTTATCGATAAGTCATTATAATGGATTCTCTTTTTACATCTGTAATCTTTTTTCATGGACAATAAAAACCTTCGAAATAGGAGAGTCGAATTGATAAGAAGAGACTCGGTTGGGAAATTTGAGTTTCCATGGGGTGAACATTTGGGGGCCAATGCCTGGGGGAATTGATGTCTTGATTTGTCAGTTGCATTTAAGAAAGCTGACGCGGATTAAGCGAGGCGTGATCGGTGTCGTGTTTTGAAAAGTTCTTTTATTTTAGATATTAATCGTTTTGATTGATCGCGTCTTGATTATACCAGGAGCGCGATTCACCGGTAGGGAAATGTGCCTGGAAATGCTTCGATCCAACGACGGTCTGGGTTTCTTTTTGGGAGATCTATTTCACTTCCGATCTTCAATCATTTAGCAGCTATACCTTTTTACTAACGTTCAATCGAACCATTTTCTTTTAATTGATGAAGAATACAATGCACAAAAAACGATTTCTCGTACGAAAGCTGTAACAAATTGTTACATTCTGAATTGAACTTTCTCGTTTTGAACTCATTGTAAATCATTAATCAGATAAAGGCCAAAACCACTCCACATTCCCCCTTTGAACGCCAAATAATCCAATAACACACATTAGTACAATTTAAATAGAAAACACGTACAATAACTAGATCAATAAAGGAGCCATTCTTAAAAACGATTAGGAAAGGAAAGGAGCGTTTTCAAAGGCGGAATTCCAAGCAAAAAAGCCGAGTGCGGTCTATCGAACCATTAATCTACGTTTCCCTCGCAAGTGACCGTTTAACCTGCAGAAGCTTCCAAAACATCTTCCGCAGATAGCCATCAAGCTTTCCTGACACAACAATTCCGAAAAGCAGAAGAAAAAAATGAATAACCTCGTTCCCCGACGGTCTTTCCGGCGTCTTCGAACAGCCAAATAGCATCAATTTCACGTCACATTCGTCGCGTACGCTGATTAATAAGCCTGGCTAATAACCGGAATGACAAATTGCGTCACTTATATCGCACATTAGATTTAAACTACAAACCAATTCATCTGATGATACACGATCGGTCGGAGAATTTAGCTGAAACGCGAACGATTATCGGACACAATGAGGCACTAATTGGAAATCGCTCTAGATTCTGATTTGAATAGGAGGACAAAACAATTACTAATCAATGTTTCGGTTAATAAATTAATTTGTTAGAAAAATTGGTAATCGTAGATATTAAATGAATAATTCATACAATTGTAAAGTGTTACACGATGACCTGGCTTATGGTCAACACAATTTTCTTTTCAAACACGACTTCTATTTGTCCGAGTCATATTCGTACATTCAAATTTGTATATTACAATGCGATGCTGAATCAAAAACAACCATGACTCACTGTTTGTCTCCCAAATTTCATCAGTCATAAACAAGCATAGCAATAGAAGAGAACCATGGAATTTTTAAGCGATTGGACAACCCACAAGTCAATTCATAACAGTTCAAATCCCTTAAGCTCTTCCTCCTTATGCATACTGAGCAGTCATAATTGATTCACGATGACTAATTAATATTTATTGAACCAAAATATATTAGTTCTATCTCGGGAAACCTGTTGAGTATCACACTGTAAGTCGTAATTGAATTAACGACGATTAATCAGTCGATTTGATCGTCAAGCCATCGACGGAAAATTGGGTCAAAAAGTGTCTTAGGCAAAGTGGTCGCGAGCAAAAAACGGGTCTAAGTTCTGAACTGGCGCACAAAAATCGAAGCCGCCGATATAAAAACGTGCGCCGGCTGACAGACAGCAGGCCGAAGCCCTTCGGTTTATTCTTGAAGTAAGCGGCTTAGCGTAAGCGCCTTAGTTGCGAAGCTGTAACCGGACTGCGGACGACGGCAATCCCGGCCTCTTTTTGGCAGGACCCCCTCTCGCCTCGTCTTGTATACTTTAATAATCCACGAACCTTTCCGCCCCCTCTTACGTCATTATAATGGCCTTTCATCGCCAGCTAGGAACACTTTGAATTCCCGCCAAACTCGCGCACTAAGTAATGAAATTAAGTGTAAGTGTTTAGCTCCGACGTGACTCACGAGGGGGCCACGACGATGACACATTATCGTTCATTTTTTTCGAGTGGTCCAGAATTTTCGGACACCCGAACACGCTATTTCTAGCGCCGGCGATCAATTTTCTGCCGGAAATCTGCACTGAGAAAACTAATTCGGAAAAGCTGCAAAAAGTTCGTACCTTTTACGATATATCTCGTAAAGTGTACGAATTTTTTAAAAGCTTTTACAATATATCTTGTAAAGTGTACGAATTGTTCGTAACCTTTACAATATATCTCGTAAAGTATTCGAATTTTTCGTACCTTTTACGATATATATCGTAAAGTGTACGAATTTTTTCGTAGCTTTTACGATATATATCGTAAAGTATACGAATTTTTCGTAGCTTTTACGATATATCTCGTAAAGTGTACGAATTTTTCGTAGCTTTTACGATATATATCGTAAAATATGCGAATTTGCCGAGATATCGTAGCTTTTACGAAATAGTTTTCTCAGTGCGCGCGGGGAAATATTTCGTGCAATCTCATTTTGGTTTTTAATATAATCGGGAATGCTTTTCATCGCAACCCCGTCGCGGTTTGAGTGCCCGCGGAATTCTGGCATTTTTAATCGCCCGGAATCCGGCCCGACAAAGTAGCGTAACCGCGTTATATAGTGCGCTAATGAACGCCGCCCATCAAAGGCGGCGCCGCCGAAAAGGGTCAAAGGCTTTGCCATGACGCACTCGAAATGCCGGCGTCTGCCGCGAGTGTCGCCCGGCGCTATTTCATATGTAACCGATTCACGGGCGCTTGATTGTTTGTTTGTTTGGTCCTGTGTTTGCGCGCCGACAGATTCCCGGCAAACGAAAACAAAGCTCACAATACGCGCATTGCGCATTCAGGTATTGTTCATTTCGCATAAATCGCGAGGCAGTTATTGCGAGTCAACTTTTCGGGTGTAATTGCGCGATTAATGGGCTTCGGCTGCGCCGGATTTCGGGCAGAGTCGGCGGGATTGTAGAGTAGCGAATTGTTTGGTAATATTCGTTCGAGTATTTCCGATTAACTTTGGATTGCCTATTGGAATGAGTAAAGTTTAGAGTGTTTGGGTGTATACAATGGAAAATAATAGTTTTCAAATAATTTTATTGACAGAGCTGAAACACTATTTTTCAAAATTAATGACATTAAAAAAGATTTTAAAAATAAATTCAGTATTTAATAACTAAAAGGTTGGTCTAAAAAAAAGTTGGCATAATATATTTATCTTTCTGTAGCAATGAAAATGCAATTCAAAATTAAAATATGTAGCGAAATCACTGAATTGCAAAATTTCTTATCTTTACATTTGAATGCATTCTGTCATACTTATATATCGTGTTGAAAATAGCTGCGATTTTATGACCAATCTTTAACATGTAATACTAATTTTATTACCATATCTTTAACCGAAATGCAAATTCAGGGTTACTACATCTCCTAAATCACTTTGTCGAATAACTGTTTTGACAGCTTTTCTTCCTATTGCCCAAACCTAATTCACAATTTTAATACACAATCCAAACCAATCAATATTACACCACTAAAGATTCCTAAAACAAGATGAAAATACTTCCATTAAATCCGTCGATTAATTTCCAATCAATTACGAACTCATCATCAGAACAACTTACCCTTAATTTCGCGACTCGATTACCAAGTTGTCGTTTGCGTAAAACAACGGGAAGGCACGCTCGGATGCGAATCGAATTAAACCTGTTACAAGCAACTTCCTATTTATTAGCGAAACAAACAACGGCGGCGCAAGCATTATTGAATGAAACGCCGCTGAATCCGTGAGTAAATTTAATTATAGTTCGCAAGGTCACGTGAGCGGAAGTCTAAGAAATGACTTAGACTGGGGCCGGCGAATTCGAACGGGAATTAAGGTCGCGTTTTGTTTCGCCGGCAAAAGTTGCTCGGATCGAAATTGATCGAGCAAAAGCTGTCTCGAGTGACATGCGGCGTCATCTGGTTTCTTTCAGCCTCCCCCCGTAAACGCTCACAGAGTTATTGAATCCGAAGACAAATATTTGGCGACCAGTAAATTTTCATTCCGGCCACTAATTCAACATTAGGGCTGCGTTCAGCTAAATCTTCATTACCCCGGAGACTCGGCTCTTGAGCGGCAAATTGAGAAAAATAGTGATGTCGACGACGGCGGTTCAAACTGCGGGGATTTGCCGGAGATTAATTGTTTCGTGCGCCGGAGCAGACGGTGTTTTATAATCAGTCGCGAATTTATAGCGAAACAGCAAAAATGGGGAAAGGCACGGTTGGCGCCGAGTGTAATCGATTGCCGGTCGAAAAAAGGCCGGACCGGAAGCGCGCCGCGACGCAGAGGCAAACGCGCGAAGAAATGGGCGAAATAGAAAGGAGTCGGGCGGAGAAGTGGGGAAACAGACCGTGGAGCTACTTAGGGCATGAAGTGTCGCGTGTTGGCTCGCGTAACCCAAGCTCTGGCGTGAAATTCAAGAGCCACTCTTTGGCTTCGGTTTCAGCCGGTAGAGGCCGCGCCGAGCGAGCCCAGAAATCAGATAGCGCCTGCACCGAGTCGCCCACGCACTTTTAACGGACCCGTCGTCGTATTTCGCGCCGACGCCCATTTTCATTTCACCTTTCTCGCCGCTTTTCCGTCGCGTTATTTTCCAGTTTGCATTATCGCTAAATCGACGATGGCAAATTCAGTGGAAGATCGGGTGACGCACGAAAGTATTCCGCGCTTTTCACCGCAAATCGCGTTAAGGCGTTCCACGTTTGCAATGGTAATTATCGATTTGGTCTTAATTAACGTTGCTGTGGATTTACTGGGAAGAGAAGTGAGGCGCTGAGAGAGAGTGATATGGAAAATTAAATGACGGGAAATTTTAAGGGCAGCGATAAAATAGTGCGCCGAGGTCTCTTTTGGATTGTTAAGGAGGTTGGGGCATAATGTTTTAGAGGGACAAGGATGGAAGAACTAAAGCGGTGAACAAATTCACGAAAACCATTGAAATGAGCAGCGCGTTGCCGAGAAACAAAGTTTACAAACTAAATAATTATTGACAATAACATCTATTTTTATAATTATTTAAATAACCTTAAATTGTAATGTTTCATATGTTATAAATTGCAATTTTAGCGAATTCATCGAGAGGATTTTTATCCGAATTTGAAAAAAATAAAGCAAAT
>JABFPB010000738.1:0-32473 GCA_022817645.1 Ceratoteleas bidentatus
CTCGATCATGCGTTATTAAAAGTTATGATTTATCAGCCAGACGTATTCTCCCAGAATCACAGAATGTCGCTAAGGTCAGTTTATTGTAAAATTATTATTCGTACATTTTAAATAAACAAAGACACTAACTCCGTTGCAGTAGAACTTTGATATCACCTTAAACCTTACGCAGAACATTTAAAGTGTTCTTCCGAGAACACATTGAAAATACATGTTTTTACAGTGTGGTCGACATAAATAATTTTATTCTAATGCAAACCATTCAATTTTTCTACTGCTGAGTACATAAAGTATGTTATCAATTTCGTATCGACTCAATAAATACATAAATTACTAGATGAGTACTTCATGAGACCATTTCTATTCACCACCAATTCTCTCACATACGTTTTTCTCCCCACAACCACATTAAATGATGTGGTTTCTTTCATCCAGACTAAATAACGGACTGCGGTTCGATGGGGGCGCAAAAAGTGCGTGGATTACAGAGATCCGCGAAAGTCGAGGAGTCATTTAAAAGGGGCCGCGGTTCCGGGCGACAATCGCGCTTCGCGTTCACATGAAACAACTATTTTCAATGGAGATAGAGATCGCCGATAGCCCCGATAGCCCTGATGAATCCATCGCTTATTGTCCGGAGGATCGCCACTTTTATCAATCTGTTACATCGAATGTAAATACGTTGATCGCGCGAGGGGCGATCTTGTCAGGGGATGGGGCAAGGGAAGGGGTGGGGGAGGAATTGCTGTCGATATTTCGCGATGCCGATGCGCCGCCGGCGCCGAGAGAGGATTCCGAGAGGGCTTCGGTATTGATTATCTAGGCGGTTTAATTAGAACGATTCGGGTACGAAAGTTCCCGGGGCTTTTGTGGAACTATTTGGGGTAAGGCCAAGTCAGGTGTGCCGCGACGGTTAATGCATCGAGTGGTTTCGTCTCTTTTGTTTCGGATTTAACCAGCTGTGATACCAGGTGGAGGGAAAGAGCTGGTGCGGGGATTCGCCGGGGGGAGGGAGGGTCGAACCAATTCATTCGCGAGTCTATTTCGATTAAGGGTGTTCTATGTGAAGTAGTGAGGGTGGATAGGAAGAGAAATATTTTCGAAGGAATTGACGGATAGTATATTTTTTTTCGTGTGAGAAAACGGTTCGGGCGTGGACTCAGAAACCTGAAAGTGTATGATGCACATTATGTTAAGTATTTCGGAATTGTTTATATTTACACTAAATCCACGGTATTCTAAATGAAAAGATCATGGAGTTTAAGAACTCCATGAATATAAGAACTTTTCTTTTTGCAATTTCGATTTACCGTGTAGTTGAAGGAAACTTAATTGTTCGTTGTAGACAATGAAAGATTTAGTGGTAAAGAGGTTTTGAAACTAAGATAATAGCATGTCTCAATTCTCTGATAACTATTATTGGGATATTGAGAAAAATTATAACTGGAACCTTAAGTAGATTAAATATTCTTGGCTTTCCAGATATTTTCATATCGAATTGGACTTTATAAAGAATACCTATACTTTCAAACCACCCCTTTTTTTCTTCTACCATTCAGAAATCCTTTTCACAAATCGCAGAGATAATAAAAACTAATATCAGAAACTCCATCATCTACATAACTCTTTCCAATAATCTAAATCTGCATCCAAATCGGTATCTAACAATCCGTTAGGCCGTTGAAATAATCGAAGACCGATGCTTCTACGATCCTATCTGCAATTCCAACGCGCCTTTCCAGCGTATACCTAACGACGACATTAACGTGTGAGTGTAGCACCTATTTTCGATGCTCAAAAGAATTTATTTCGCAACATTACACTTATGCGCGACGGCCAATATTTGCCACGAGTCAGTCGATGCATCCTTCGACTTTCGGGTTTTGACTTTTTCATGAAGTCTTGATGCAGCGCAAGCCGTCCCTGCCGGCGTGTCTATACGTAAAATAATGGTAAGTATGCGAGCGCACGTCGGGAGTGACAGCTGATCATTCAGCTACAGCGATATAGGCCGTGACTTTTATGCTAAACAGAACGTCAGGGCCGAAGCCAACGAGAAAACGGGTGTCGGAAAAATGAAAAATTTGCGCAAAATTCAATCCCACCTGTACATTAAACTTGAAGCAAAATGAATGCGAGCACCGGATTACGACGCGCGGAATTCGCGTCGAAAGACTTCCGGGATGAACGGGTGCGCGCCATTTACATGTTTATATCCCGACATCCACGGTTAAATAAAAAACGTCGAAACCGTGACGGGAAACGTCTCGTGGCTCGATCCGCTGGCGCTTAGCGTCACTGCGAAATAACCACGAGAATCGTGAATGTAAAACGCGTGCAATCTTGGCTGTTCGTTCGACAGTAGTGATCTGCCGAGACGGGCTAGCGGTGGCGAATTCGTGAATCCAGCGCCGATCGTTGCGCAACAAATCAAAATTAATCCCGCGCTCAAAACGTCCCATAAATCGTCGATTGCCGCCCGAAAACAATTTCTCGCAAAAACGCGTGGCAAGACAAATGGGTCGGACTTGCTTTGCATCAGGAGACCGGATATGATCCGACTGCGCAAAATAAGAAGCAATTAACCGGCGAACCGGCGAGCCGTCATCTGAACGCGCAGAATCACGCGATCAGCCGCGAGAGACAACGGAACGCCGGGGCGCATTTTATTCCCGTCGGCGCCGGTAAATCAAGTCACGTGTCATTTACCCGAATACGTAATGTATCGCATAAATATGGGCGCCATGTTCACGCATGTGCACGGAAGCGGTCCGGGTGATCGCGCGACGCCGAAAGAGGGCGCTCTTTGCACCCGGAGCCGTGAATTTCGGCAGCGGCGACACGTAATCTTCGCGCAGCATTGCGTTGCCGCGTCGTACACATCGACGTCGGCGTAATAACCCGGTTAATCGGCGACGCTTTTTCGTGAGGCTCGTGCTGTTTAATAATTTTCCGCGGCGGACCTTATCCCCCGGGCCGGGCTTAAGCGTAATAAATGTCGGCGAATGGCTGGCGGGCGCGCGCTTCGCTCGCTCCTTAAGCGAGGGATAAAGCGGCGCTAATGAATTCCTAAAGACGATCGCGAAATGAACGCCCGAAATGTCAAATAAAATTAACGTCGCCCGCAAAGTAAAGGGGTTGATTTAATTTAAAAAGAAATTAAGTAGCATCAAGCGCGGCCATTAAGGTCGCTTTAAGAAAATGCCGTAACACTTTTATGAGCGTCGCTTTGACGGCGAACAAACAGCGCGACGGCGCTAAGTGCTCCCCTCGTAAATCCTAATGGCCAAATATCAGCGCGCCTCCTCGCGGACGGATCCCGCCGGTTTCGCCGGATCAATATTCACGCGGCCGTTATTGCCGATCGTATCGCGAATTAATTTCGCCGTCGGCGCTGCTAATTTATTCTCTCTTAAGAACGCCGAACATTCGCGCGGGAACAATGAGCCGCGTCGATGTTTCGGTCGCTGCGCCGATCGCGAAAGTATTTTCGTAGGGGTAGATTGGGGGAGGAGGGAGTGAATGCGTGCAAGACGGAGGACGCGCGCGACCGCACCGCAGAGAGTGCAAAGAACCCCGGGGAAATATGAGACACGACGAGGCAGCTGAGCGTAAAATAGTCTCCAGATCCCGCAACGCCATGAAAGCTAACCATATACAACTTTTTCCCGCTTATTAGATCCCGCCTATTTTGCCCGCCGACTTTACGGCCCGAAAGCCGCGCGCGCTATTTCACTTGCCGCGGGCCCCGAGGTGTCGTTTGCGGCAAAATTTTCCGCCTTAAGGAATAATCAATTGCCCGCCACGTTCGACGGTAGGATAGTGCACGTAGATCGAAATGGTGCACGATGCAAGTCGATGGTCAACGTAGTTTCGGTGCAAGCAAAGGGAACAAGCAGGTGTATTCCTGAGGCAATGGTGCCTAGGAAGAAAAGTTGGTGTTTTTCACTTTTTTCGGCTTCCGCCCGACGGTAAACTATTAACTATGACCTCTTCTCTGAAACTATATAATGGAAACATCGCGGTGCTATTTTAGGTTGGATCACTAACGTCAACCTACCATTAGCTTCACAAAATCGACCAGTAAGCAATCACTATTGATGATCATCAATTTGCATTAATTCCACCCTGTCGCAGAATTCATTTATGCTCTACGTCTATCCAGTGATACATCATGCGAAATTTTGCTATCGGTTATCAGTGACAGTACTGTCGTTTACTGTCGTTGGAATTCAATGCCACAGTATCTTCTTTCCTGCACTGCCTTTCCCCCTGAATTCTTGCCTTTCCGCCCTGAATTCTTGCCTTTCCCCCCTGAATTCTTAGTATCGAATGAGATCCACCGATCCTTCCAATCATTGAAATAATTACCCCTTCAGACCTTTTACTGGCAGTCAGGTTTTCGGGTGTCTATCTGCTTCAGAAGCTTTCTCATAGGCGCGAGGAAGCAGAAATAGGGGCAACAACGGAAATAGAAGCGAAGGAGTCCCGCCTCGTCTTGATCAATACAGCCACGGCCTACTGCTATAGGTAACATTTTCGCTGCCTGCCGCTCTCGCTCCGGCGCCGCTCTCCCCCACGCCTTCCTCGGCGCTCCCCCGAGCGGCTCCGCTGCTATAGATCTGTCTCTTATTCGAACTAACACGCCTCGTCCCGTTCCATTCCTTGCCGTGCCATCCCATCGCAGGCCGTTCCATCTCGTTCCGTCTCCCGGAGGCCCGAACGCAGAGTGGTGTACTACCCCACGGGACCCGAGCAATCTCCCGTCTGACTTCGTGGCGCTGCGCGGCAACGATGACGCGCGATCCTCTTACGTTAGCCGCTCATTAATCGCTGCGATCGCTTTTTCGAAGCAATCCGCGGCGCCGACAAACAAACCTGATCGAGCAGCACGGAAGTAAGACCTGGCTGGGGTTAATTGGGACGAGAGCTGAACTCCATTAAAGTTGGGCGGGACGTCGAATGAGAACAAAAAGTTTATGTCAGGTGTTTGGTCTTTGAGGGCATAGAGACGGATTAGGGAAAAATTTGTTGGTTGGTTGTTATTGTGCACAATAAATTAGTCTTCAATAGTACAGGTAGGTCTTGAATTTGCCCTAACCCATGAAATGTGTTAATTTGGGACTGGATTTCGAGGATTTCAAATGCTAATGCTTTAGGTCTAATCAGGTCTGATAGGTGTGATAGAACAGGGAAATTGACAATTCAACGCTGGTTAAAATAATATGCTGGACCATAAGGTTCATCAGTTCAAGTAATGATTAACCTCCACAGGAAAGAAGATTCGAATACAAACAACTAGCCTAAGGAAGGAAGAAAACATCTATGTTTATTTTTTCTTCTCTACTTTATATATCTCACAATCAATTTTCAACGACGTCTTTGAGTTCAATCTAACACTTTTTCCAGTTTAGTTGATCGAGCAATTAGTAAGCTTCCTCTGCGACATATACCGTCTCGTGATGGACTTGGGCCACAGGAACGTATTATCCTAGGGATATTCTACTCCCCACTCAATAACTAACGTTCTAAGCCAAAAATCGCGATTGCAGAGGGCGCTAGAAGTGGCGGTAACGCGACGCGAATAACGTGATTTGAGGAACGGCATAAACGCGTTTCGAGTGCAGGGATGCTCGACATCTCAGCTTGACGGGTGAGCAAGTACCGTGTACACGATTCCCTCTGTGTCATCCCGTTGCACGCAGTCATGTGTGCTCTGATGTCGGAACATACTCCGGACCAGTCCGGGCACTTGGTAACGCCAGGCCTTGTGTATCAACCAACACAGCTCAAGGGTCTGATGAGCTGCACTGCGGCTACTCGCGTAGGTCGAAGCCAGGCCCTCGCCATCTCGGATTCATCGGGGTTTGCGACCCCTTTCCCGGGTTCATCCACGGGGTCTACGACCAACAACTCCCAAATCCTGGCACCCAAAGCTTCAGATCGATCTCGCCGAAATTTCTTTCGTCGAGCTTCGACAGCACGCAAAAGCCGGCGTCCTGATGAAACATTCAGCCCAGCCAGACTAATCCGTTCCGAGCACTTGCGCGGCTGATGCAATTTTTCGCCCGACCACGAGCCCTTGCGGACAACACGCGAAAGCTTTTAATCTATTATGGACACGTTCATTAGGTGTTCCATAATTGATTGGGCGGCCCAACGCGCAATCATCGGGCAAAAAATTATGTGGCGAGGGGCTTTCTGGCCGATCAGCGGGTGAGTACACGTGTTCTGAGTGACCGGCAGCACGGTATTATAAAGTCAGCGCATGGTCGACGCAGAAGGCCCGACGCAGCCTCAATCACCGCAACCACCGGCTGGTCCGCCTAATCCGCCATGGTGGCCACCCGTTCAAAATCAATAGATAATTTCGGCCCACCTTTATCTTGCCCGCGCGGCGCATTTGCCCGTGGCAACATAATGCATGCAATATGCGCGGCCCATGATCGCTATTGATTCGCGAGCGCCGGCGCGATTTAATTGCTCCTGATTTCGGGCGCGTCAACACGCGCCTTAGCCGGATGCAAATCCGGACAGACCCCTACTGACAGTTGATGGCCGCGGAAAAAGGCCGGGGAAAAAGTGTGGCACGGACCAATAGGCGCCGACGAAAAAACGCCCGTGTACATTGTCATACGAGCGTGCTTTTTGCCGGTACGTGTTTTCATTGCAGCGGAGATACGCGCGGCCTTCCATCGCGCTGCCTTCGGGCTCCCAAGTGGCGCTGTACGATGTTGCATGAATATTCAATACTTTCACCTCGTTCAATATGAATGCCGTTGATCTTGGCGAGCCGCTTTAGGCTCCCTCCGTATTAACGCGTGGCATTCAGCCGATAAATAAGCCCTGACGCTTTCGGGACATTGGGTCTGACCTGAATTTGGGGCCCGACATACGAACCACTCCATGGGGCTCGCGAAATGGGGCGAAAAACGACGCGTTCAATCAAGCTAAACAACGCTTCCGCGGGCAAACGGCTAACTCAACCGCAAGCGGCTGCTTAGAGGCCGGGTTTGTTGGTCAGCCGAGCTTGCCCAACATGGGTTTCGTAGTCGACCAACATCAAACGCGTATGAAATCGTTCCAACTTGTTTCAACTGCGCCGCGCCCGAATTTGCGCGCGCTCAAAGAAATGCCTCGCATTTTTCGCGGTACGATTCATCAAACCGCGAGGGGATTACGGTATTGATGGATTCGCGCCGCGACGGAGGGTTCGCCGCAAATCGAAGGGATTCGACGAGGTGCTTAGGTCGATGAAAAAGCTCGATCGCCGCGCGCTGCGTTCGGACGCTCCCGACGACAATGGCCCGCTTTTGACGCTGCGATGGGTATGGATGATGCGACGGTGACGTTGAGTCGAAGGGGATTTGCCGAGCGACATCAGCAGGGTTGCGAATCGACCTTATTTTGGGCTCGCGAGATGGGAGGAGTAACGCTCTGGATCAAGAGCGCTTATGGTGAAATGGGGGTGTTGGAATCGCTAAATTAATTGTTTCGAAAAACTAAGAAATTTGTGAAGTTTGAGGTTTCTCATGAATTAATATATTATTCGAATTTTGACATGGAATGTGAAATTATTACGGTAATGAGGTTTAAGTATTAAACCTTAATATTAGCACAATATATTGTGCTAATATTGTGCTAATATTGTAGCACAATATATTGTAGTGATAATGTTGTGCTACAATATTATGACTACAATATATAGTCATAATA
Source organism: Ceratoteleas bidentatus (assembly GCA_022817645.1). Taxonomy (NCBI): domain Eukaryota; kingdom Metazoa; phylum Arthropoda; class Insecta; order Hymenoptera; family Scelionidae; genus Ceratoteleas; species Ceratoteleas bidentatus. Next base: position 7,717 of record JABFPB010000738.1, read on the forward strand.
TTGGAGCACAATTAAGAAAAGTGCTACAATATTATGACTATAGATTTGAAACTATGTAATGAGAACTAAACTATAACCTACAATTTTTCAATAATTTCGCCAGTACATTTCGTTGTCCTATGAATCCCTATGGACACCTTCACTCAGTGAAAAATAAGATTTTTCACTATTAACAATCTTTTTGTAATACCCTACCTGACTATCAGTGCCGTTTCTTCAACGCCCAATATTTTCCGAAAAGTCTCGAATTACATCAGTTTAAATGTCAATCTCATTTCCGAATAGTCATAACTCGATAACCAAATAGCGAATGTACATTTACCGCTTCGCAAATGAATTAACGAGATAACGCGCGGGCTAATTCGCCTGCGCCGTGATTGACGTCGCGTAATCTGAAATACGCGACCAATCAGCAAAATAATCTGAAGTACGTGGGCGATTGAAATTTTCCGCGGCTCTTAAAGTGGCAACGTGTTTGTGTTTGGATTCCCTAATGAGCCTTGAACCAGAGGTCATCGTCCCGATGTCCCCTGACTATTAGTCAACCAATCAGCCGGCGATGTCACTGCAGGCGCTGGATACCCCGCGTTTCGCTCTTTATTGTTTAACCCCCGAGACGTCATAATTGTAGTACCCACGCGTGACTCGGCGAAATAAGTGGAGGCCTCGATAGCGGAACACGATAGCCACAACCTCGACTCGCATTCTGCCGCGAAATTATGCGGCGCCGGATAAAGAAATTGAGGCATTGATAAAGCGCAACGAGCGATCGGACGATCGCGCGTTGGTTTCCGGCTCGAACGTGAACAGCGACACGTTTCGTACCCCGGGCACTTATCTCCAATTAGAACTGAATGTAGATATTACGCGCGGGGAGGGACGCGGGCTTTCGTGACCCGACGCAGTTTGCATTCTGAGCTAATTTAAATATACGTATTGTGTCTGGGCGCAACACTTTATAGCCGATCAAAAAGTGCGACCCACTCGAAACGTTTTGAGCTCGCGGGGAGCAACGCACCGCTTTTTTCCACGAGATTATCTTTGAGGACATGATGTATGTTCGCCGGTATGAATATATCCCGTGCGTGTCTGGAACACCGCCCCTTCCCCCACTCCCGCAAGAAAGCGTGCGTCACGAATGCCATGTCCGATTGCGGAACAAATAGCTGCGTGATTACCTTCGCAGCAGAACAGTGACAAAGTTTGAGCCTAAAATTGAAAGCAAGTGCAATAACCGTCACGAAAATGTAATTCCGATGGACATGATTTCGAGGTTCTTCTATCTCAATTTGCGAATCGCGCGTGCCTACCGTCACGCCTGTGAATGTCCTTTTTGTCACACTATCTAGCTTATTAAAAGAATGCATTGTAAACTGAGTTTGAATGTGGTCAACTGAAATTACAATGTTCTACTTAACGAATTGGATATGACATCAGTGACAAACGTACAACCCGGATAGAAAATCACATGAAATTTTAATTGGCAAATTGGGGGAACCAAATTCTTTAACTTCAGAGGGTTCTTTATACTTGTCAAAAATACATTTTTTGCATATTTTGAGTTCTTGACAAAAATTATTTATAAATACCAATACATTAATTTTCCAATAAAATCGATCAATTTTTTATATTGAATCCACCACATTAGATCCATCATTTTAAATTCCAGAATTTTATTTCAGATTCATATTCACTAATCTCGATAATTATCCGGTACTGAATCCCATGAAAACTTGTGCATTTGTCAAAACTTGAACTAACTTCTACTAATTGTACACCGATGTTACATTTCCACCCTTTCTTTACTCTCCGCTAATTCGTCTTCAAATATGCTATACTACTTCTCCAAACATTTTTCCGCTGTATTTTCGAAAACACATCGACCGTCGCGCTGCCTTAAGTGGATCAAGCCGGCATTCGGGGTAAACTTTCCACTGCCGCTCTGACGCGTCTAACGAGAAACGCGCATCAAACTCTAATTTGATAATACGAAAATAATGTTCCACATTGCGAAAAAATGTGGAACTACTTGGCGAAACTTTAATCCTGATCTGATTAAAGTCGGGGCTCCGGTCAGGCCCGATCAATAGCGAAAGTTTTAATCAGTTCGCGCCGGAGGATCGACAGTCCGACGAAAAGAGCCGCGCAAATATGGCCCGATTACGCGAATCAGGCAGCCCCGACACGAATCCATCTACTTCGGATTAATTAGCGCGCCGCCGCGATTCCGCTCCGGACGACCATTAAGGCGCGGCAGCTTCTTTGCTCTCCGGCCAGGTACGTCAATCAGCCTCCCGCGCGCCTTAATTGCGTGGCGATTCGTTTGATCGGTATCGCGGAAACTGGGCCAAATTTCAATAATCCGGGATGAAATGAGCGTTACACTCTCAAAAATATTTTATTGCAAAAAGTTGAATCCGATGGTCACGTGGGGAAATTGAAGTTTTATCTGATTGTGAGGATCAAAAATCTTCTTCCATCGAATCCTCTTGTCAGAAGAGGAAATCTGATACTCGCAGTCTTATTTCATGTCTGTCACAAACTGGAATCATACACTGTAAAAACTAACCTAAAAATTTGTTTGGAATGAAAACTTTTCCTTTTAAATGAAAAGGATTCCTTTTCTGCCAAAATGATTTCTTTTGTGCCAAAATGCTTTATTTTGGCCAAAAGGATATTTTTAACAGTGTAGTTTGTGCGAACGCGTAAAATTTATGTGGCAAAGTAGGATTAAGGTTCGTAAATGAAAATCGTTTTGAATTACTTGCATTTCGAGAAACCTAACCTCAACACTCGCGCCACGCGTGACCTAACCAACGATTTATGAACCCTGAAGTAAAATTCCCCAAAAGACAATCTGATTGTCAGAAGTATATGTATGATAAAAACATCAAATCCATAATAATTTGACTTCCATTAACCGACCCATTCAATGTAAATCTGAATATTACAATAAAAAATGTATTTCTATGTTCTCGAAATAACTCCTTTAGTCTCAATTCTCACTTCGTCACCTCCCACACCCACTCAACAACAAACTCAAATTTCGACCGACACCAAGTCCCGAACCACCGACTCCCACTTCGTATTCGGCGTCGCACTTACGCTTCATCGCATTGGTTGCTCGATACCTCGATTTGGGCTTTGTGTTTTCGCGCGCGGTGTTACTTTATTTCCGCCATTGTTTCCCGGCAAGACGCGGTGCGCAAGCCGAATGTGTCCGGCACTACACACATTAACAAGCGGCGCACACGCGCGGCCAATAAGGGGACGCACACGGGCAGGTAAACAGCGCGGTCTTTTTCTCGATTTGTCGCCGAGTGTCGGCATTATTTCAGCCGCGCGCCGCTTTGTTTCGGGCCCTGCTATTGAACCGCGAGCGAGATAATACGCCCCAACTAAGTAGACGCCGCAGCCAGCGGCGCCGTGCAGTTTGTGCTTTATTATTCAGGTGATGCATGATCAACTTTATTTCGTTACTTCTTTTCGGTTTGTTTCGGTCGAAGGCGCAAGTTGTTTCGTTATTGATGACGCCGAAGCGTTTAATGATACTGCGGCGGATAGAGCCACGAGGGGCAACGGCCGCAGGAATATTAAGGGATAAAGATAATGGAAATGAATTATAAATTGGCTGTTGCGGGAATTGTAACCGAGGTACGGGGCCTGCGTTATGAATGGAGCGAAGTCATATTTCGGACAATGGCTGCGGCATTTTTGCCTTGGTTTACACTTGGCTGAATACGCCCTGGAAAGGTGTGGCGAGTGGTACATTAGGATAATGAATACGCGAAAACCGTGTGACTTATAGTGGGGGCGCTGCTGGAGTGAAATGAGAAGACGCGAGGAGAAAAATTGGGGACGGAGCAAAATTGTTGTTAAACTAACATGTTACTGTGTTGAATTCAGATATATGAGATTTTTATGTCAGGGAACAACAGGAATAATTTTTTTAATTTCTGGTCATCGATGTGAAAAGGTTCAAATGCTAAACTAGTAGCGAATGGATGCTGATTCACCATCCATAATGCATTAAAATAACATTAACCTCAAAGGTAGTACATATTGACAGTTAGTTCAATTACTGTCAATAACTGTCAATACATACAACTAGAATATATAATCAGAAAATTACTAGAAAGGTTAAATTCCTTACATGAAACACTATTCTTTACCTCAAGGAATGTTGACTGGGGAATTTCAAGATGAAATTCACTGCATGATGCAATTTTTGTAGAAAGATCATTTTGTCATGACAATTGAAGTGTCTGGCAAGCTAACGGACTTAACTCGAATTCTCCACGTCGTTTTGCCTCAAACGCGTCTTCAAACCGAAAGAACTTCCTTTCAATTCGGACAACACTTTGCACTCGTTGAAGACTAAATAGCAATTTACATTTTTAATCATTTATAAAAGTAAACGGCCTCGAGCGTCCGCGCCGTTACACATTTAATGCGCGCCGACGACGGCCGGCCGACGGGAGAAAAGTTGACCGTTATTTTACAGTGAAAAGCAAATTCGATGGTCGGCTTTAGTCAGACGAAAGCAACGTCGATAAATGTCGAGATCCTGCGGTCACTCCTTAGAGTCTAAGGCTTAGAGCAAAGCCCAAAGGCGATGTTGCTCTCCAGAATTCACCCTCAACCGAATTCGAACCTCGCGCACTACATCCGCCTCTTGCAGGAGCTTTCAAATTAAAGTATAATTTCGTTCGAAAGGCTCGAGACTGTTTCGAGCTAAAGGAATCTTTGCCAAAAGTAGTCGTCCTTCTTTCCGCCTCAAGTGTGCGAAAAAACATTCGCCGCGCCGCGACGGATCCTGCGTAAATGTTGCTCCTTTTTGCGCGCCTTTTTCCGCGAACCGAACGCCCCGGGCCGCAAAAATTATCCGCGTCTTATTAACGTTCGAACGCTCAACTAACGAAGTTCGGAACTTCGCTCGAAACTGGCGACGGTTTTTGGCGTGCATAAAAAGTAATACAGTCACGAACTGGATTTGATCGAAAACGAGTTCGACTGTCTCCGTGAATGTAGTGAGAAAATTGTTTATTTGTATTTTGCAACATTATAATAAAATTTACCGTGGCACACTAACAAAACATAAATATACATAATTGTTTAAATATTTGATTAATACTAAAATAGAAACATACTATTGTATAAATATTTAAAAATGATTTAAGCATATTTTTGTTCGAACAATTACTTTATTCACTTTTCCTCTGTATCGTCTAGTTATATTAACTTAATAGGTTAAAAACTTTATTTTCTTAAAATATGATTTTTCACATGATATAGAAAATGAATTCAATGATATTTAATGATCGAATACATCAGCTGAATATTCTAACACTTAATCCTATACAATGTTTTGATTCATACATTTTGTATCATTTTAACATATTGGGCTACAACATACTTGTTTGATTTTTCTCATCCCAAATCTGTCCTCTCTAGAACCTCTTCAACACTTTATTTCGCCAATCGAAATTCGTCGGATCCGCGTGAATCATCTGCTGTTTACGCTGCGGATAAATCGCCGGACGTTCGTCATTTTTCCCGGCCGAAGTCGCGCAAACCGTCTCCTAAATCTCGCCGTTTGATTATGCAACGCGAATCGCGCCTTATTTATGTCGTGTCTGCTTGCGACGACGCAAAATCTAAATCAATCGCGCTCGTAAATACTCGCGACGCCTCGCACCGCTGAATTAAGCGGATCAAACGCGAGCGCGGCGCTCGGCTAATTTGGTCCGCGACAAATGTCGCCACGCGTTCTCGCGCGTTCAAAAATCAATTTGCCCGCGCGCGGATTACGTTCTGAGAAAGCTGCGCACTGACGTAGATCGCGCACCTTATCCCGGAAACTCATTTCGGATAAATTGTTTATCGCGATAAACGACAGTTCAACGTCGGCGACTCTTCATCTCCGCGAAATAATTGTCTCGCAACATCACTTATAAGCCGATGAATCCTGTTTCATTATACATGATTAGGGGTACTAAACTCATCTGATGCGGAGATTGTACTAAATAGGATTTGAGAATTATTTTTATATTTATTTTGGGAAGTTGATTTTGGAATAAAGTTAATTCTTCAATGTTACAATAATTGTGTTGAAAGAACATTAAGGTTAGTGTACGTAATGGTACAATTTTCGCTGAATCTAGAAAATTAATATAGAATAGTGTTCTGAATTGGTCTACAGTTCCAGTGTATTTATTTCATAATTTCATCGTAATTACCTTTTACAAACTAAAACCTATTTATTCATAATAATCTAGTAAAATGTGGTACAAAATTTACCATACGTCCATAAATTAAAATAAAGGACATTTACGACAATTGTTCACACTGCACCTTCTCTTTGCAAATTTTCAACTGGCGCGCGCATCGTAACGCATTACACCCGCGCTCTCGCCACCTCTTCCTTCCATCCCTTACGTTTCGTCCGGCGCATTGTAATGTTAATTGTTTCGAACTTGGGACGTCGTCGCTATGTTTATTTTCTATATTCGTCACCCAGTTTCGTTTTATCTCGTTATCCCGTTCGCGAGACAACTCAATGTTTTTCCAGCGAATTTTCGGGGCCGCTCGACTTATCGCTAACGAAATACAATTTTCGTCGCGCAGTTTCGGTCAAAATCCAATTTGCCGACGATTTCGCGTCAAAAAATGCCGGACTGTTTGTCACACCGACGCCTTCAAGTCGCGTTTGAAGAGCCCTCGAGTAATGAACGCCGGAGAGCCTTCGGTCCGCGAAATCGCCGAGTCAAATGTTTTTCGGGGCGGTTCGTTTGGGCGCACGCGGCAATTCGCTTTTCGAATTCCATTCCACGTGAATTGCAGCCGCAGCTTGCAAATATTTCCCGCGAAAAACGGACTTCGGTATGCCGGACCATGATTCGCGGATTGCTGCATGATTATTCATAAACGAAACAATGCCGTTTGCGAATTTCACGCGCGACTCGATTGAAATGCGCGATAGGTGGCGTTCGTGCGATTGCGTTTGACGTACGCCAAGTTACGGCTGCGGACGTGGAAACCTTAGGTCAAAGGCGACAGCATGATGTTTGTGCGAAAAGAAAAAAACATGCGAGTCGCAGGTGGTCAGTGCCGGCAAATCCATGAAATATTTTGTCAAACGTTTTCGGAGGAGCGAATAAGCGTGAGAGAAGAGTCAGATAAATTTGTCAGCGGGATCAGTTGAAATTCGGGAATAGTGAAAGTGGGAGAGACAGTTAGGCTGATTGACGAAATCGGTGAGATCTTTGAAAAAGTATTGAAATCAGGTGGAATAGCGATAAAAAGAGTGGTAAAATGAAATCAGGAAAAAATGGTAATTCTACATCTTGAAGGCATTTAATTAAATACATTACATGCTGTAAATTGAGTGAAAATACGAAATTGTAAATTATGTTATGTATCACTATGTGATTTTCATAATAATATACAATTTTCCGTAGAAAAAGTTTATCGTTCGAATCATAATGTAAAGATTCGAAAAAAACGTAATTTTTCGTTAAAAGAATCATGTTGTCCAATTAAAGAAATCAAAACTTTGAACTGAGATAGTGAAATAATTTTACTTAACTGACTTTACCATAACCTACATTGCGTTTTAAGGACCAATGAAGCGCCTAATTATTAACCAACCAAATTTTTAAACAAAACTCACTTAATCAACATTAATTAATTCAATAGTTAAAGTAAATACATTCAAATTTAATGCAAAACCTCGTCCGTAAATTTCCGTCTATAAAGTGTAAACACGATACACTTCTAGCGTAACATATACCCTATTCAGTCGTAAGTGGACGCACTACTTTGTGTAAAATGTACTCCGTTTGGCATACAATATGCTTAAATCTAATACCAGACATTTTACTCAAAGCGTAATTCACACCTAATTCAAACCTAACGTCAAAGATTTCAGTCAACGTACCCCAAACAAACACGGTCGTTCAGAAAATGTCAGAGAATGTTCTCCAAAGTCAGTCCCTAAGTGTAAAAACCACACAGTACAGAAATCTAGTAAAAGAAAAATGAATACAACCTAACCCTCTTAAACAAGGCGATGTTTGTAAATGGATAACGTCCGCTCGTATATCACGTGTTAATCAAAACAAATTTCAAATAGGATTACGCGGACATAAGCTAATGCCCCGGTTCTAAGGGTGCGTAATCCCACTTCATACAATTCGTCTTAACCCAAATAATATCAAGCGTCAATGCGAAGACAGGCACAAATAGTGCCGTCACGATTAATGAGCGCTCAACGCCGGACGTGATAAGCTAATCCGCAAAAGAAAATCAATAGCAAATTACGAGCCAGCCATATGAATCACCATAAATTCTGCTTTAATTCCGAGGAAAAACGTCGCGCCGCGGCGGAGTCTTCATACTCGGCCGACGTTATACTTGAAATGTAAAGCAGAGAACTTCTTTATGCGGAATGTGACGTGATGTATTGCCACTTATGAGAAAACACGTACATTTGTTGAATTTGACTGATTCTAATGGCGCGAAATTTGTTCCGCGGCTCCGGGATTTCGTTCCTTATCGTTACGATTCGTAATATTAAAATTCGCGTTTGAATGCCCCGCTCAATTTTTACCCACGATCCCACGCTGAATGCAAAAATACGCCGCGAAACGACGACACAACTCGTTGTAAATGATACCGAATTTGTCCGCATGCAAAGTACGCTCTCGCGCATCCAGGACGCTCGAAGGCGTACTTTTTTCACCGAATTCGAACGTCGAAATTCAATCCCAAGAATTCAACCAACTCCCGTCTTCCGAATAATTAAGCGCATTCCGTCGAATTGCGTCGAATCTTTATCGCGTGAATTTGTGAAATTTGCGAAACCAATAACGATCGAATTTCCCGACGACAATAATTAACGATTTCGCGTCCGAAAATACGCTGGCATCCGAGTTGCGATCGGACCTTTGATATCCTCGGAAATCATCGGGGGTTGAATATTTTTCAATACCAGACGTTTCGTTTGAGTTTCGCCAAAGAATGGGCCGACGTGAATTGCACCACGTCTCGGTGCATCCTGTATACAGAGAGCTCAACATAATAAAGTACAATGTCGATAAAGGAAACACGAAACTAAGAAAGCCGAAAGGTTCTCTTCCGCGTTAAATTACCAACCTAGCATAAATGCCAGAATTCAAGCGTATCGTTCTCCGCTATTAGCATCTCGTTGAGAGGGTTCGTCGTGTACATAATCGAAGCACCGGATTTTGCCGTTTTCGTGGCATTACAATCTGAATTACGCCAACAGCCGTTCGACTGTGCCGGTAGAAAATGCCAATACGCTCAATGGCCTGCTGGACCATTATACAGATTGATCTATGACTACTAATAAACGAACGCTGAAGTTTAAATATAGAAAGCTGACACCGAAAGCGAAGCTTCGCAGACCGAGCCATGAAACCTTTGATATTTTCTGAAAAGCGCAATGCGTTTTATATTTCGTTAGTGTGTAGTGAGCAATTCGAAAATGTTCCACTTAGAGCAAGGAGATGCACTTGAGATACTCGAATTTGGGGTACATTGGAAAGGGTTATTTAACTTACTTTTCAAATGAAATAAATTATCGAGTTTATTTCGAAAACAGGGTTCAATTTTGAAAGTAAATCTTTATCAGCTGAAATAATATTTTTGGAGTGTAGCGACGGGAAGGTTCAATATTTTTTTTTTTTTTTGAAATATGTTAAAGTCGAATGTATCAATATTCATGCGTATGCAAGTGCACGGGACACCGTGATTTTTTTGCAAATTTTATTACGATAATAGAAATAAATCGATGACTATAACAATATCGATATCAATATGCACGCTCAATTTATCTGTTCTTCGTTTAACAGCGACATAAATTTCGCGCACATTTTTGGGTACACAAAATTTCATTACGCGCGTCACATTTTTTCGACTTCCATTTTGCACTGCAAAATGAACATCTGGATTTTGACGTTAATGCAAGTTATTTTATACACGAGCCTAGGCATAAAAATAAATCGTGACTTCGTATTCATAAAAGTACACCTTTTTATGCATTTTTTACAACATTACAACCGTTGTTCACCCGCGAATCAGCGCGTAGCTCCTCCATTATACAACCGAAAAATCGTCTTTTTTGCTTTTCTCCGTATTGTTTCGTAATTTGAATGCATAGGATTTCACGTATCGTGCCATTATTATGTAATGAATAATTGAATAAATATGAAGATATTAAAGTATGAGAACACGTGAACACACATAACGCACAACATCGAAAAGATTGTGGAAGATCAACTTTAAGACATGATTTTAATTTCTACCGTCTTTTTAGGACAGTGGGATATTCGTTATTTTCAAAGTTACGATGACAGTCTTGACATACTTTAAACATTGTTTTAATTATCTCATATTTTAACCATTAACAATAGCTAGAGAAAACCCGGCTTCATAATACAATGCAATTATATTTTTTCGAATATGGAATTGCTTAATTATTCGTTAAACTTAACGTTATTGTCTGCCAAGTATATTTTCGGCTTTCAAAACACAATCGACTAATGATCTCGAAAATCGTGCAAGTACAATTCTTTTAAAAATGCTTTAATTTGCGACTTTATCTAGCGCACGTATTGAAATCATATTTTCTGCAAAATGTATTCTATAACTGCAAAAGTTTGAGTCAGCACAATCCAATCATTTGGAGAACGCTCCTTTAAGGAGAATCAACAGTGGAATATACGAATACGACAAATAAAGCGGGTGGAATTGCAAACTCCATTTTTCCAAATGTTTCTCCTTAAAAAAATGAAATTCAGTGCCTCCGGATAACTCATTGCGCAAAATCTCGTTCAAAGTTATTTCCACAGCTCGCCTCATTTTTCGATTCTCTAATTTTTCTCGTTTTGCCTTTTTAATTGTCTTTTTGTCAAGTTTCGACTCTCGATCTAACGACCTTTATTGTTAAATAAAGTCTGTCGCTGCGTATTCGTACTCGTCCCAAATAAGCATTTATTGCTTTCGTTATTGCAAAAAGCGTTCGACAGTAATTTGCAAAAAGTATGCTTCGACAACGTTTAATTGGACTAATTTCGTTCATTTAGATGACTTTAAATTCGTGAAATTCTGATCGTGAGACACACTCGGCCGTGCGGGCACACACGTAGAACCGACTTTGTTATACCTACACACGGGTTAGCGTCAGTTTAAAGGGTTGTGAAGCGCACCCCAGAGGGGTGCACACGCTCGCAATTTCGAGAACTCAAATGTCGGTTTCGTTCGAGCTTAAATCACGAGGACATTTCGAGCATCGGGTTATCCAAACTTTTTGAGATGTTCGAACTTTTTCGTTCGCCCACGACGGCTAAAGTTTATACTATTTCAACTTTTTCGCGTCAACTCAAGTTAAACGCCAGAAATAAAGAAATATTTCGACTGCCGCGCAATTTTTGTTTTGATCGCTCACTTAGCGCGCATTACGACGTTCAAGACAACTCGCGAATGCGCGCTGCTGAAACACTCCACGCGCGGATAGTATATTCTTGGAAAACTGCTGGAAATGAAACTTGTGATTGCACGAGCAAAAAGTTGAGGTTTTTTAACGAGGCTCTCATTAATTCGACATCAGTTCAGAATTGAGTAATTGAAGGAAATGTGTTGAATTTAAACAGAATCGGGAATTATGGAAAAGGAGTGGGAGAACGAAATGTATGACGTTGTTAAGTGATTAAGGTTAAATAGAAATGAAATGAATGAAAAATGAAACGTTTGTCAGTGCTTGAGAGCGGCTTCAAAACGTGTATCTTTAGAGAAATACAATTTCGTCACTTCTGACGGAAAAAATGTGTTTTAGATTCTTGTTATTATAATTTTTACTTAAATAGAAATCAGAATATTTATTTGAAGTTATTTGGTTGAATCTGCCACATAATAACGATTCACTTTTTTTACTTATAAATTATTACTTTGAAATACTAAGAAAACGGTTAGTTTTCTTAGTTTGAATGAAATTTTGCTTCTGGAAAATTGTGAACTCTCCTCTTTAACGTCATGTAAAATTTAGGACAATTTGAACCATTCTGCTCCCCACCACACCCCGCAGAAAAAAATGTCCTAGACGTAAACAATTTTCCAGCTTTGACAACATGTATGGTATACAAACATTTTTTCGATTCAGTTGACCAAAAGGGCGTAAAAATTCAAACAATTCTACGTAGATTTCATGCAAATTGCATGATACTTTGGCGCGAAGTTATGCATTTTTGAAACTTAAACTGCATTTCTCGAGTTTTTCAGAGAAAAGTGCAAAATTGTGCAGACTCAATCAACAATCTTCTCGAGACTTACAAAAAAAAACTCGGAAAATGCAGGATTAAAATTTGTTTGTTTTTAAATCTTCATCCATTTTCACCCAAATTCAACCATTCACCCAATTAATCAAGTTATGAAGTAAAATCTCCAAAAATGCAGTAAAAATTAAAAAAAAATCATAATTTCGCGTCAATCGTAAGTGGTCAATTGAGTCGAAAACTTTTTTTATATACCATGCTGTTAAATTTCGACAATTTTTTAAGTCTAGGATATTTTTTTCTGCGGGGTGCGGTGGAGAGCGGACTGGTTCAAATGGTCCTAAATATTATATGACCTTAAAGAGGAAAGTTCAAAATTTTCCGAAGCAAAATTTCATTCAATTTCGTTAAAACTGGCCGAGTAATTCAGATTTGAAAAATATATAGTTTTTCTGATTTTTCGTGTGACGCGTTTTTTCTTTAGCTGAGTGTAGTTAAATGAACTTGCTTTCTTCTCATTTTTGAATTTTCATCTCAAAATTCAACATATTTTTCCGTAATTGCCAATAATATGACTGCTTGTCGCGGGCGGTGAGCGCGCTCGGACAAGTAGGAGCGAGTTTTTCTCAAAACTATGTTTTCAGACGCGGTGGCCATTTCTCCGGAACTAACAAACCGAATTGCTTGAAATGTTTACTGAAATATATGCTTGTGCTTGAAATATATCTTTTCAGGTACAAGCTCAAATTCATTCAATAAAGCTTTTAAAAATTTATTTATTTAATTCTCTGAAAAATAATTATAAAATCGTATTTTTTACTGGAAAATTTTCTAATTTTTTCTGTTTTATAGCGCCATTTTGTTTAAACAATAAAGATTTGAAAAAGATACTCTTCAATGAAGTAAATACATCTTCCCTGAACATTATCCACTTGGAATTTTAAATATTTTTAAAAACTAGCTGAGATATCTTGGCCACCGCAAATTGCTTCTAAAAAACGTGGTTTCAATAAAATTATTAATATTGTAATATTTATGAAAAAAATCAAAATTTCAATATAGTGAAGTATTCTCCAAATGTTGCTAAATTCGTCATATATTTTATTATTTAGATCGAATCTATACTTTCTTAATTATACTCATGCAATATAACGTGATTTCGACGTTTCTACATGTATATTCCTCCTTAATATTATTTACTGTCTGGACAGTCAAGTTTACTGTACTTGGAAGTTGGCATTAAAGTAAACTAATCCGATATTAAGATTTACTGAATAATATGGATTATTTTTCTCTGTGAAAGATTTCAATCCATTTACCCACCACTTTAGACATATATTTCAGATCTTGATTAAATATGATCAAGTTAAATCATACGATATTACAAGTCAGATAACTGTGGTGCTAAACTAATGACCCGAATTTTCTGAGTTCAAACCATTGTTAGGCTGCTTTTTAAATTCAAGTCGTTACTTAAAATGGACATTATTTCTAATATTGGTAAGCATAAAATTTAATTGCGAAGTTGAAATAGAAATGGGGGAAAAATCGCCTTGCAATTTAATCGTTTTTCATTATTTTAAGATTGAAACAAATCTAACATTTAACCTCGGATCAGTAAAATCTGCTCTGTCGTTAATACATTTCACAACCTAATGTCAGCAGATCCATATTCCCCATCTACCCCTACAAAAAACTCAGAACTAACAACCCCCTCCCCATTTCTCCACCCCTGCCACGTGTCCGTTTGCACCATAACATTCCGCTCGAGATGCCAAACTGAAAAATGGCATTCCACTCGGCGAGCCCCAAAAATTGAAGTATTGATTAAAGCGCGATCTCCCGCAAGCCGGCAGCAAATTGTTCTCGACGGAGCGTCGGAACTTAAGGAATTCGGTCGGATGATTAAAACGGGCGCCGGGTGGGGGGCTAAAAAATAAGCAGCGTCAGGTCGCGGCTTAATTCAGTTCGATTGGCTGCAGATAGATGCAGCACCTCCGCCAGTAGAAAAGGTGAAGAAGCGCGGATACTCGACGGGGAATGAAACCCGATTTAGGAGTGCGGTGCAGAAATCTCCCGGGGGAACGTCCGGTCTGACCGCCGCGCGTTCACTTCACTTGCCAGTGTTCCTCCGAATGCGACACTCGAGCTTTATCTCGACCGGTGCCACCACACTCGTTCTCGTTCCCCTGCCCCCTTTTATGTCCCACGTTCAACCTCCCGTGTCCCTGGGCGCCAACAAGTGCGACTCTTTACCAACATCGCGTTCGCAGCGCACCTCGAATACTAAAGCTCTTTTGGGCGTGTTGGGGGAGATAGGTAAAGCACAAGTTTGTTGCTGAAAGAAAATAAGGAGTTTGCTTATACCCATCATTTTCGTTCAACGTTTTCGCCCCCAGAAAAAAACAGCTTGCAGGCGAAGTTGCAATTTTCCGTGTGTATACGCGGGACGCAGGTGTGGGCGATTTTTTGTTCGAGCGCCGGAGTCTGAAGCAATGGAAATTTCGAGATAGGGGGATACTGAATTCAGATGTGATTTCAGTCAGTTTTCCGTTTTTGCAGATTGAATTTTCAAGCTAGTTAAAATGTATGGTATGGATCAGATAAATCGCCGGCCGTGTCCAGGCTGAAACGGCTTGGCATAAAGCTGGCACGTCATCTGGGTAGAATCTGAATCATGGTCGAGATTAAAATGAACTACAGGGCGGAAAAAGTGTGGTGAATTTTAGCAACGAGCAGAGAACGAATGGGAGGGGGGTTGAGACACAAAAATGTGTGCGAAATTAAGTGTAAATGTTAACGCGAAATAATTTTGGTATTGTTTTACCAAAATTATAGTTGCAATTACATATTTGAATACAATTAGACCCATTTCATTCATACAATCGTTTTTGTTGTTATAAATAAAGATTGAAAAGAATATGTGGAACTTGTTCAGCAAGTTCGACCGTCTTCTTGAAAACATTAACCTCATTTTATTATTCCCATTCCTTATCCAAGTCTCCGTAAATTCTCCAACATCTTCCTCCAACATTGATTTTCCGAACTATTTAAACAAACGTCATTTCAAATCGTTTTGCCATGAACCACACACGAAAACCTCTCCAAAACTTGAACATCCGTACTTCCATCCCCTCAAACGTATCATAACCACGACGTAATTACAGTGATCAAATTTCTTGCGGAAAACTTGGACTTCATTGCGAATGCGCCGCAGCGCCCGAATCGGCCGGAAACCGAAAATTCGTTACCCCGAAAACTGTATTTGCGGGAAATATAATTATGGCACGAAGCGAGGGGAATAAGATGTAGATCGCAAGAAAAAAGAGGAGCGCCGCGCAACATCGTGGCGGAGCTTAAGGATTCGGGTCAGGCAGTAGCCCCGTCTCGATTGCAAATACGAGGGATACACGGCATTTGGAAGCGCTGCCAAAATCAAAACTCAAGCTGACACCAAAAGTCTCGTCTGGGCAGCGCCGCGACAATGCGCAAATTAAATTCACTCGTCGACGCGTCCAGCCGCCCGTCGGATAACATTATTTCAATATCAACTTGAACACGTCAATTTGGCCGGCTATTTTTTCGCCATCTGAATAATTTCCGCCGAAACAATATCACGCGGCCGGAATTTCGGCGATATTATTATGACGCCACGCCTTAAAAGCGTTAAATATTTTTCCCCGGTAGCGTGATATTTTACGTGGCAAAATTTAGGATCGCCCGAGAAAAATGAATTGTTATGTGCAGTAAGAAGATTGATTGCACAATATGGATATGCAACATCACTTTATCAACCTTTTTTTCGTAAAACCTGCTGCGACGATTTATCACGCCGCGTTACGGACTATTAAATAAATCAAAATGGATTTCGAAAAAAAAAATTTGACGCCCGAGCAAAAGGAACCAGTCGCCAAAGATTCGGCGCGAATGTTCGCTAAACTGTCATCCCACTCTCCCTCTCGTTTCCATTTTTTTTTTTTTTTTGGTTTTATGTAGGCGTCAATTTGTTAGCCCCTTTTTCGTTCGTTGCCCGTGGAAACTGATACGTTGGAAAGTTCGCGAATAATGCCCGCCGCGGCGCAGTCCAAAGCAGAAAATGATTATCGAAGGACGCTTATTTCCGCCCGAATAGCTTGTACGTTTTCGGAAACTTGGCGGATGAAGCGGTCCGACTTGGACGATAGTTTGATATTCGCAAGTTGCGCGCGGTTTGTCACGCAAATCCATAATTTTCGTTCATTAATGCAGTCTCCGACGAATCCCCGAGTAGGAGCTCCGAATCCCTTATTTACTAATTAGAACGACGCGATTGTATGGATCGAGCAACAATTAATATTTCAACATAGAGTAAGAAAGAATGTAAAACTGAATGATTCGATGTAAAAATACAACAGTTTCGTTATATGCAACAAAATATAGTAATGGAAGGTATTACAATGTTATATACAAATCAATGTTACGGTGCAAATGTAAAATGTAAAATAGTATTTAGTCGAATAAATGCATGTCATTTGATGGAACAGGTATACAAACTTAGGATTTCATACTGTATTTTTCGAAACGCATGTATATTTACATGAAAACACAAATTCTGGAAACTCATTTACGTTAAAGTAGTTCTTTCATTAAGTTAAAATAATAATTTGCCAAATTCCCAAGCATTTCGACTACATAGAAGCCGAGATATTAGACACTAAA
Source organism: Ceratoteleas bidentatus (assembly GCA_022817645.1). NCBI lineage: Eukaryota > Metazoa > Arthropoda > Insecta > Hymenoptera > Scelionidae > Ceratoteleas > Ceratoteleas bidentatus. The sequence goes on from JABFPB010000738.1 coordinate 24,708, forward strand.
ATTGCTGAAAAATGATATATCCATGTGATTTAATGAAACTTTAAAATCGAATATCTGGATTTCTGCGTAGTCGAATTGTTTCAAAATTTGGCAAATTAATTTATAATATTCTAAGAACCCAACTTTAAAGTTTTATAAAATTCTTATTTTTTTCTCATTATTCGTAAATAATGAACAACTATTGAAATGTTGTTTATAACATATGAAAATTTATTTCACAGAACTCAATGCGAACAAAAAATTCAAAATTGACTATATAAGGTGGCAATGTTTACGTAAATCATTAAAATTCCAAAAATTCCACGTAAAACCAAGAATTAACAAAAATATCTCTTTTCATTTTCTAATGCAATTAATAGGAAATTCGCATTTATTATACTTATATTTATTATATTTATTATCAAACATGATTAAATTAATATGGCCATATTTTCACTTGGCACCCTAAATATATGATCCTTCATGGTATAACTACCTTAAAATTACCAGAAATAATTGCAAATTTGGCATGTAAATTTCTAGCCCATGCTTGATTTTTCGAAGCTGTATCCCATTAAAGATGCCTTTCGTTTTATATTCTTACAATAAACAGTACAATAAATATACGTTAAACTAAAGAAAGTATCCATCGAGTGTCTAAAATCGTAAAAATAATGTATTTCGATAATTTTTCTTTCATTACCAGAACTGTTTTTCACATAACAGATTTGATATGTTACCCGAAAAGTTTGCTGCGAGTCGAATTGTTATTGTTGCAGCAGAAAAGTAAATTTATCGTCTCGCAAAGGAGGGCAAATATCGTTGCTATTCGAAATTCGTTCCAATAAATAAAGACGTTAATATGCGGTATCATGTCTCATGATTACAGATTTTTTTCAAATGTGTTCTCAGTAAGCAATTTAAATGTGATAGTTGTAAATGCATATATGTGGAAATGAAACATAACTCTAATATCACTAATCTAATCAGAGTTGTCAAAGTCGTTAATAAAATTTTTTTAATTTGAGTAATCAAAGCGACCCTGCAAAAAATATTGAATAGAAAAGAATAGAAAAAAATTAAATGAATTCTTTTTGGGAAAGATTCAGAATTCATCTTATTATTTTCAATGTTTTATTCGAGACTAAAGATGGTCTCACTTAGGAAAATTTTTGAATTCCACGAAAAGAATTCATTTGGTTTCAATCCCTGAAACCCTCAAAGAAAATTTATGAATCCTTGTTCATTGTTATTAAATTGGGCTAACCTCAGACATTTTAGTGTCAAACAGAGTCATATCAGAATGTTCATTCTTGATTGTATTCAAGGGGTGCACATTCATCATTGGATTGTTCCAAACTTTGTTTATTTGTCTTTGTTTTCGTCTCGACTGTGTTTGTTTCCACACTGTTCGTTTAATAGTGCTTACAGAACCAGTAATGAGTCCCGTTTCTGGGGCTGATGATGGGGAAAGAAATTCCAAGAAAAAGGACTGTTGAAACTACCCCTTCCATAACCTAATACTATGCCCCTTTCATAACGCGGGAGGTTATGGGATGGAAATTTACCATCCCAGTCCAAATAGAGTACCCAGCCTTGGTCTAAGCTTGGAGATGGTTGGTCGACGGTTGGCCCCCATTTGTCCCCCAGCCGTTAAGCGTTGACCGAAGATGGGAGTGAAATTTATAACAAACACAAGTATAGCTTTACGAGAAATGAAATCAATCGAGCAAAATAATTACAATAATTACAATCATTTCCAATAATTCAAATGTAAGGGTTGTTCTAAACAGGTGTAAACCACTTTTATATGTGGAAATGTAAGAACCATTTTTTTATGAACGAATTAATTTTTATTCCTGATGAAGAATTCAGATTCAGTATTCAAAACGACTCCAATGAATTCAAAATTTCCAATTCTTTTCTATTCCTTTCTATTCGATATTTTTTATAGGGGAGATTCTCTAATTTCAAAAGAAGTGACTATAACAAATTATAATTATAACAAATTATAATTTTTAACAATGCATTTTCGAAAATAATAACATTTCGTAATTTTGCTTGATTAAAAATAACGAAATTTCATTAACTTAGAAAATCCGTGAAAAAATTCGTAGTTCTCCCAAAAACTCAGAAACTCGTTATGGTCGATTTATAATGAAAAGATTATTAATTCTTTTTTATCAACAAAAATACACTAAAAAACTGTTTCATTACGGACAGAAATCACCATTTGCTAACCTAAAAGCGTCTCCAATAGTCAACACATTGTTTGCGTTTTACTACACGACTAAGTTTGACGACGAATTAGATTGTACTGATCATTACGTTATCTAAGCGAAAATCGTCTCCACACAACGAGTCTGATGACTATCTCAGACTCTCTCCGTTGTCTGACTGTATTTTGTCTGGAGATGACAATAACATTGTCACCGTTGGTCAAAGGCATTGTCTCGAGATGGCGATACGGTCGCCCCCGTTGATCGATATCAGTCGATAACCTTTCATCAATATCGGTCGAAAACCTCCATAATTCGGCGGATTCACGTTTGTAAACAAATGCTAGCCGCAGCGAGTGATCTTGATTTTAAATATATGTCGCTGGCGCGGAAGAAAAAGTCTACTGTTCAGATTGGCAGTGAAAAAGTCTACTTTTCAAAAGTTTATATACATTTTTCCATTTCAATTTTTGAAGATTAGACTTCTTCACTGCCAATCTGAACAGTAGACTTTTTCTTCCGAGCCATCGATAAAATTTTCTTTTTTGAAACTGCATGTCATGCTGACAGTTTCGTTCAGGTTTATTAATTCTTCTGTACCTATGTTACTACCTTACATGGTCTGGAACAAATAAAAATTGTCTATTTTAGATAAGTTGCGTAAGAATAATACACATGCTTGGAATTCCAGTGTACGCATATAACGCATGATGTAATTCATTACAATTTCTTCTTAAAATTTCGTCAAAAATTAGGACAACCGGTTTACGTTATACGAAACATAATTCTACTCGCTTTTACAGTGCGCCTAACACCAGAAGTGTAATAGAAAAAAAATAATAAAAGAATCGCCCGTCTTGGATTGTCGGGCGACATGTTCCTCGGCGTCGCGATATCGCAATGTGTTGAACGTTATTCTCGCGCGTGTTTTTTATCGCGCCGGTCACCGCGGCTTCATAATTCATTCGCGAAAGACGTAATCAAGATACATAAGTTTATTTGTACAAAATAAAGGGACTCGTGTACGCCGTTTTTAAGTGAATAAAACCAGCCGAAAGTTCGCGCTAACAGCCGACGAAGCGGTGATAAACGCGCTCGTAATTAACGACAGATAATGCGACATTACCGCGCGGCGCGTCTCCGTATAGGAGATGTCGCGGCAAATATTGCGCGGCCCGTCAACTTTCCGTTTTTGTGCGACGTTGAATGAAGACAATAAATGTTGACCAACAAATACTAGTTCTCACGTTTTACGGACCGTAATTATTTCGCGATGAAACGCGGCGACGCGCGAAATAATTATTCATCGTTGTTCAATTAATAAGTGAAAGATTTTTGCGTAGCTCTTCTTTTTTAATTTCCCGCGGAAAATGAAGTGTAATTGCAAGTTAATGACTTTCGCCGCGTTGTTCGTTAAAGTTAATTGCCGTAATGAAAATGAAACGCACGGTCTTTTTCATTTTGCGAAATTACACGCGGAGTTTTGCAGAGACGCGCTTCTCGCGAGTTGACGTTTCGAAAGGGAGTAATTGTTCGATAAAATTTAGAAAGATCAGCGGTTCGAAATGTTTCCAATCATTTTCGTTTCAGTAATAATTTCTCAAATTTGTAATTTTAATATACTTTTTAAAAGTGAAAAGTGATACTTCAATTTTAATTTTTTTAGGAGAGTAAAATATAATTACGGAAATTGAAAGCATTAATAAACAAGTGGTTATTACATTAATTTTCCTGTTGTGGAAATTAAAAAGCTTTAACAAATTATTTGCACGCTAACGAGTCCTTGCACAATGTTTCATTCGTGTTAACAAACGTTATCGTATCACGTAAATAATATATTAAGTGGACATTTTGTGGCTGATGTTGTAAAAATGATGAAGATGTGAACCGCGATAATTGTAATTTAGCAGCCGCTCGCTAAGAATGCTCGAAGAGACCTGTGGCGATTAGAGCTCGTTAATAAGTAATTTCATCAGTTAAAGTCTTGTTACAGAGTTTGTATTTACACAACAAATAAGTGATTGATTACGGTACTTAACTTATGACTTACATTCGATATTAATTATGGCCAACTTGTGAATAGATATGACTCGAAATACCGGATGGCAATTGAAATTGAATTATTACGACAAGAATTGTGCGCGCGACCTAACTGATGATCAATCTTTCTTACATTGAACATATATTTGAGATTAAAAAAAGGCTAACGTTACGCGTAATAATGCCGCATTAAATCAAGTATTAAGGTATATCAATTTGAACTCGCAGATATCCATCAGAAGCCATTAGTATAAATGGAAACATTGACATCCATCAGTGTGGTTGACATGAGTAATTACATCGGTACTCGTTAGTGCAAACTGAGAATGAATATCATTATTATCACTTATGAATAATGAAAACTTGGGATGACTGCCATTTAATCGAGTATGGCGTTTTTACAATTAGCTTGCGACGCTGTGAAAGATTATTGAAATTCGAAATTGTAACATTATTGAAGAGAACATTTCATTTGCAAAATTTGCATATTCGTAGAGCTGCGAAATAGTTCAAATGCGGTTTTGTGAAATAAAATGTTATAAGAGGCAAAGTAGGGCGATTTGCACCAATTTCGAGAACGCAAAATCGAACTTTCCGATTGAAACTAAATAACTTTATAATCGCACTCTTCTGTCCGCGAAAATAAAGTTAATATGAAAATAATTAAGCCGAGAAGAAGAATGTTAACTTGAATGGCGTGATAAAGAAGTTTTAATGTAATTTAGGCTAAAATTATTGAATACTAAAATAGATGAATATTGGAAAATTGATGAAAATTATCATATAACGTTAACGGGATAGTCAGCTAAAGTTAAATTTCAATGCTGATGATTTTAATACGATAATGCATACCAAAGCACTTTTTAAAAGTTTGTATTAGCAGTCTAAAGTTTCGAATTGATAAATGTGGGAGTTTTTGCTATCAAGTCATTCTCAATTCTTCCGATATATTCCTTTAATCTCTCAAAAATGTGAAATCTTTGCACTGACTTTCGCTTACGGCACATTTTATTGCTGTCACGTAGTCGTATATAGAAAATAATAATTTTGCAATATTCGGACCAATTTTATTTCATTTCACAAAACTGACCTACTTGATAATTTAAACATTACATTAACTTCGAAAATTTCGAATTTGCGAGATAAGTGACATCAGTCGAACGTCAGTTTATTTCCAAAATATCCTATTATACTCCTACTATATTCTATGCAGCTTTTCCTGGATCATCCTTTCCTTTATATCTTTTAAAATATCCACCAAATATTCATGCTTGAAGTTCAACCCATTTTCAAACCTTCAAAATCTCTTTTCTTATCCAGCCTAACTTATCTTCTTCAAAAACACATTTTGAAAAATATTTGTACAACATCCATTAAAATCACTTCCACTTTACGTGGCCGAAGTGCACACAAATTGCTCCAAAATGTTATTATTCTAATATCAAAATTCCAGCCATCTAATTTCCACTTCTAAAATAGTGTCTCCAAATTCATTGTCACCTACACGACAATCTAGTATTTCAGTTTCCCGTCGCGACATCGCAAATCATTCCACCTGTCCAAAACCACCTAATTCGATCCACTGGGTCAGCAATTCTCTCCGCAAATAACTTTAAAGTGCAACACATCGGCACCCCCTGTCACTTCAACCTCCCCCTTCAAAATCACTTTGCAATCACCCTTAAACCCCGTTCGTTCCCCTTATCTTAAATAACTCCAGTGGAAGAGAAAGGCTGACATAATTATGGCATTACTACCAGTTTCTTGCCAGTCTTTAGGCAGACTTTCCCTGCAGGGAGATGCTCTGCGGAAAGTATACTCTAAAAAAATAAACTGGTAAACTGTCTAAACTTCATTAGTAACGTTCATGGGTTTAAATTTGCTTTATGAATTCAACTTCGAAATGCACATAGTAACTTTCAATACTTCATTTAAATTCTAATCTTAAAATCTAGCGTATAAGCGATGAATAATCCCAATATCACTGTAACATTCAGGAATATCCATCTTTTACTTGGTTAATAGTCCCAGATTTTTTTATATTTTAAGCCCAAGACTGTCAAACTGGCAATGCAGCAAAAGGCTAGTTAGCCTTCTGCATCATGAGTCAGCAGTAGTGCATGTCATGTTTATTTCAACCTTACTCCTCTTCCACTGACAGCGAACGCCGTGTTAAGACTACTATGTCAAAAACCCAAACATATTACCCAAAGAAAGAGCAATACAAACAGAAAAAAGATATGGAAATCTCCACACGGTAAAAGATTTGGTCTTCTTTACTTGTTCCAAACAAACATTCGACCTATTCTAAGCAGAATTTACCTGAAATCGCTAAACGTATCCTTAAAATAGGTAAATATCTAACTCATACGCCAACAATTCTTTTTATTGCCCTCCATCCTACTTCCAAACACCAAATCTAAATAAAAAAACTCCGGTAACCTTTACCAGAATAATTCGGTAATCGTTACAAAGCTCGATAAAAATATCAGTACTCTCAGCCCAAGTATGTTTCACTATAACCAGTTCTAAAATTCTAGTACTGGTTACAAAATTCTGGTTATGGTTACAGTAAAACAAGTTTGGGCTGACTAGAATGGTGTTTACCAGAAAACTTTTTCTCCATCTACTCTTCCCCAACCCTATCCCAAACTCCCACACTTCCCAATCCTCTCTTCCCAAAGACACCATAAACACGAGAAACCACAGTGTCTTCAGCAAAACGTTTAGACACTCCCAATCTCTTTCTCGTAAAAACCATCTTCCTTCAAGACCTTTTTCATGTCTTCCCCATAAATGTCTCAAAAAAGACACCTGCTTTTGCACCCTACGTCTTGCCAAACTACCGCCCAGTCTCTATGTACCTGGTTGATACAAGTACAGGTCCGCCGCATGCGGCCACAGAATCGCCGAGCGCTCCACGCTGTCAGTTTGATTCCGCGTGCGGTCGCGGATCCCGTGGCGCCAACGGAAACAACGACAACGTGCTGGACAGCTCGAACTGCGCGAGCCGCCGGTCCGGCTCAACTGCTCAACCTCGGGCTCGTATCGCGCGCGACGTCACTGTTTGCACTCGGACGCACTTCTCGCTCCCACGGGGGACCTCGCGTCAGCGGCTCACCGACAACTGTCTGCTCGGGGGTCGCATGTCACGGGGGGCTCTCGCACTCGCACCTCTTAGCCCGCGGCGGCTCTACCAGACGCCAGCAGTGTCTGTCATCGTGGTCTGCGAATCGTCGGCTCTAAGCATGGGGGATGCTCGACGCTGCGGTCGCTCTCCGCGTACTGAGCGCGTTTGACGTCACGAGCCCAGCACGCGGAGGTGGTTTTCGCGGCGCGCCGGCGCCGAACAACACGCCGCGCACGTATTATAACGTGGCGGCGTGTTAGCCGCCCACCACCCGCAACGCCACCCACAGCGTATGACTTTATTCCGCGTCGTTTTCGCGATATTTATTGCACTTAGCGCGACCGGCGATCGGATGTGACGAGGGGGGAGGGGGGGGGGGTGAAAAGGGCTCGCACGTG
>JABFPB010000739.1:0-32427 GCA_022817645.1 Ceratoteleas bidentatus
TCAATTAGTGATAATGCAGGATTCATTCAACTCCATACCGTAATTGAATGAATCATGCATGTCTTGTTAATTCAACTGAAGTTTAGTTGAATCAAAAAAAATTATTGGTTTATTCAACAAATCCCTTCAACTAACAAATACAGTTATTAACACTAAAAATTTTTCTGTGAGTGTACAAAAACGTTTCTGAAACGGTAACTTATCCGCCAATAAGAAGTTTCACGAACATTTCACGAAGCGTTTTGTAAATGTTTCAGAAGAGTTTCTGTAACGTTCAGGAACTTTTTCGAAAAATATCGTTCTAACTTGAAACGTTTATGAAACGCTTACGAAATGTTGCTGCAACGTTCAAAAAACGTTGTGGAAACGTTCCTGAAACCTCATCGAAACGCTTCAAAACGTTTCAGGAACGTTTCTTAAACCTCTAGGAAACTTCCCCAACGGAACCGAACGTTCAAAAAATGTTAGGTGAATGTTTCTTACACCTTACCACTGAGCCACAAGACGTATACACTAGAACCTCAAAATAGTCCGACATATCGGGGACAACTGAACTCGACTGAGGTTGCCTTATTAAACTCTTAATCACACTGCTTGTTGACAACACTGTCACCAACCGAACCATGCAATCCATTTTGCGTATTTGAATTTCCGGAATCGTTTCATGAAACGTTCGTGAAACTTCTTTTTGGCAAACAAGTTACCGTTTCAGAAACGTTTTTGTAACGTTCAGAAGGTTTCTGGAACGTTTCGTGAAACGTTGCAGGAGCGTTTCTTAAACGTCCCGTTCTGATGGGGAATATTGACATTCGTATTTCAAAGTAAGCATTACGGTTAATCACGATACATTATTTTTTATTAGTACGAACTAATCAATAGCAGCTTCCACCGTTTAGTTTCTCAGTGTGCGAGCGAATTTTATATTTCATTTTAGATTTCTCATTTTGTTAATTGGGTGAACTGGATTTCATCGCTTTTTGAACTATTATATGCCAATATTCTGTTCTGCTGAAAGTGACGCTGTTAGTAAATTTGACTGACACAATTTTTATCTGTGTACTGCAAAAGTACATGTAAATGTAAATTTACGGAATTCATCATTTACAGAATCCATTAACATGGATTTAAAACATGTTAAATCCATTACTATAAAAAAGATAAATCCTTTCAACTCACGGAAAAAAGGTCTATAATTATTATAGGAATTTAGCATGTAGATATTACAAGGCTAATGCCTTGTGAGAATAACCTTCCTGCAGTATCTGCAGTATAACTGAACCTTTCTACAAACTTAGTTTCTACAGACCGAGGCCTGAAGGTTCTACAGGAACGATTGGTGACAGCGCCACACACAATGACAAAAGCGCGCGTTATATTTTGAGGTTAAGTTGCCCCTACTCCACGCGAAATATGCATTTAATACCGGAGCCCCTCGCGAAAGTTATTTTTACTTTAATAATGATATGTTTCGGATGATTTGGAACACTTGGACACCGTGAAAAAATGCGTGGACAAATACTTTATGCCGGCTCAATTCTGTAGAATCTACAGGAGCCGACCTGTAGATATCACGAACATCACAGCATGGAATATCAACATGTCTCGGCCTGTAAATTTCACAGAAATTCATGTCTCGCACGAAAAAAATATACTCACAAAAAATATTTGACATATTATGTAATTATGTATTTATGTATATATTTATTAATTTATATTTGATGCATATATTTTTACACATATTTTGCGAATATATTTTTTCCCGTGTTCCTTCAAATATTTACTTTGTCTTACTACCATTTTCTCTTTTTGAAACGTTTTTAAGCGTTGTTGTTTCCACAAAAGTTTCTTCAAAACCACTCTTCAATGCATCCGGCAGACTTCAATTTTCAACCCGCCAAGATCTGGTATATTGTTTCTCGATAACGGCGCGCAAATGTGCAACGCAGATTAAAAATTCTTACCCACAGTGTACGTGCGGCTAACTGTAGCTTCGCGGGAAACGAATTGCAGCGAATTAGCATTTCTACGCACGCGTCTAGGTTCCCACGGTATCCAGCCGGCGCATCCTCGTGTTCGGTGCGAACCGCGTGGAATGTTTATTCAGAACTAATCGAATTTATTTGCATGTTAGAGCGCACGTTGCGCGCGGCGCTTTTTCGTTTTTTGGCAACCGCGACATCCTCCAACTTCTGAACGCGTAATTAACATATAATTTACGGCCAAATTCGATCCGCGCGATCCTACGAAATTCATTTTCGTACGCGTCTGATAAACTCGCGCGGAATTATCGCGAAGCACTCTCGCCATTCATTAGTGCATTTCACTTGCCTCGAAAAAATGTAATTCCCCTAAAAATTCCGAAAACGGAACATCCTGCGAAATATCGCAAATTCACTCGGTCTCGAATTCCATCCTTCGGGCTCGGAAACGCGAGTTAGAGTTCCGCTAAAAAGTCGACCCGCTAATGATTGGTAACGCGGAAATTTCGTAACTCGCCAACTATTCATCCTCGCCTCGGAGCGTAAAAACTTGTTACCTAACTATCGATCTCGTCACGTAGCAAAATGGAAATATGAGCATCGTCGCTCGAGAATGTCGAGGAGAAAGCTCGTAAATCCGCCGTTAACTTGTTAATTGTAAAAGGGAAATTAATTTATTCGGGCGAATTCGGCTCGTCGCTTCATGCAAGCGAAACAATGTTGTGCGCGACGAAGACGGAACAAAGCCGCGCGAAAGAGTGCTCGCGAGCGAGCGAGACGGTCCGAGACGGCACACGTTACCAGCACACAGGCGCACCCATTACACAAGCGGTCGACGCATATACCTGTTCTGGCTCGTATCTTTCTTCGAGAGACACGTGACACACGCGAGTGGCACGCGCGGAGCGCACTTCGCCTTCGCCGATGCAAGAACCAGTTCTCCGTGGAATAGAAATAACGTCTCATCGTGCCCGGGAATTCGATTCGACGCTGCTTGCCGAGTGCGCCGTTCGCCGCGGCTCTGCGAGTCGCGATACGCGATTGACGGCGATTCGTCGGTTGCGCAATTTTTGCACAAATTCCGTAACCTTGTCGAGACTCGACGAGTCAAAAAGGTCGGAATTACAGCGCTGAGGAAAAAGCGCCGGCAAGTTTTTCACTCGATAAGCGTCGAAGTTTGCGACGCGAAGACGCAAAAAAGTCGGGGAAAAAGACGAGTCCTCGTGTGCCTTGGTACGGGCTCGCCGAGCGAGCGAAGAATTCTGTTTTTGACGCCGGATTCGAGAGGGATTAAGCGCGGCGGAACGAAAGAGGCGCGCTCACGAAAAGTGCGAATAAGCGCGGCTGCCTTGCACGAAAATAAACTTGTTCTGTTGATTAAAAAAGGCGCTGCAAAAAGGGCGCACCGAGTGATACAGGAAACAGTCGGGCTTAATTTGCGAAATCATCGGAGGATTTATTTTCGTCAATTTAAACCGGGCCGCATAAAAAGATTGCGCGATAATTGCGCCGCGCTCAAAGGCCGCCATTCGGTCAGCATTTTTGCGACGCCGGACCTTAAGGCTGTGATTGTCGATAAAAACGTGAAGGGGAATCTGGCCCCGGCCGTGCGGACGGATTTCACTTTTGATATATTTTCCACTCTCGCACGACCGCGAGTGCCGTCGCAAGTAAATTTATGCGCTGCGCTCCGCTCTGCATAACCATCTGCTACCGATGAGGCAACGCGCTCGAAACCGCCGTCCAGCGGCGGTATTTATCGCGGCGTCGAGTAAAAAGGTACACTTTTTAATGATACGATGAAACGATTTCGAAGAAACATCGGGACGTTGTAAGAATTAAATCGCATTTTGTGTTCCCTTTAATGGGCCCGCCATTAAATTTTGCGCGGTTCGAATGTTTCGTGCCATTTGCGGACGGAGATACCGCTTCGATGATTTATCGGCGTTTTACAATGAAGGAAGCGACGGCGTGCTCGGACGAATTAACGATATCCGCCTTTAGAAAAATCGCAATTTGTATACATTAAAGCCAAAGCGTTTATACATACCGAACGCGAGGTTTTTTTGTTGACTTTCAGATTGAAAGCGAACGTTTGTTTACATAATACTGGTCTGTCAACAAGAATTTGTTAGCATACACAAAACAATGTACACAATGGATTGTTTACAATCGCTTGCGAAGTAAACAAATGTGTCGAATAAAAACTTATAAACACTAAACGGAGTAGAATGAATCGGAAACCAAGTTTCCACGTTTGAAATTCGAAAAAAAGGTTTCCAAGTCAACGCGAAAATCTTCCTGATATCCCGATCCGCGCCATTCGTCATAATTCCGCTTACGTACAAAGTTACTCAACAGCCAGAATAGTATAAAAATCCGCGAAGGCTTATTTTAAGGTGAGAATGAGTGGGGCATTAAATTTAAATTCCCTCTAACGGAGATAAACGAGGAAAGCGTGACTTGTAATGCATTACAGGAGATAGGATCTCTCGTTATCTTTCGCAGATTTCCATAAGCTTTTCCCGACTTTTGGCAACGGTAATTATTCAACGAAAGTGCTCCTCCGCAAGTAATGGCAATTGTTGAATTGTTCTCGCGGGACGGTTTGTTTATCGTTACGCGAACAAGCAACTTATTGACACCGCTAATTGCGAAACTGTGCACGGACAAATTGACTTCAGACTTGAGATTTATAAACTGCGTCTTCTATCGTCTAACTATAGCGTGGGGAAAAAGGAGGAGGTGAAATGATTAAATTCGAGATCACGTATTAAAGTGCATCAGGCTAATAATATTATCGCGGTGGATCGGCCGGGCGAACAATTATTGGGTTTGAATTGTGCAATGCGATTCGAGGCCGGCGCATTAACAAGGCAAACAGAGAAAATGGCAATATAAACCGTATGTTATTACGTCTAATTACAAGTGCAACCCCCTTCGACGGCAAAACGAATTTCAAAGATACGTATCGACGACACTCGCGCGGCAACATTGAATTAACACTTTCGAACGAGCGGCTAATTAATCGATTCCGCGATAATGCTCACACGGATTTCACACCTGCAAGTGCGAACGGACCTATCGCGCGCGGACGCGCCCGAGTTTTTAATATGGGGTTGCTTATCGGCGATCGTGTTCGTCGATTATTCGAAACAACCTCGTGCTATGGCGTTCGCAGAAAAGCGCCGAAATAATCTTTGATTAAACTCCGTCGAATTACTCGAGATGTGGCACGTGATAATACATGCCGAGTAACGAAATAATTTGAATTCAAATTAACAATAATCTGATGCCGTCAGGAAGGTTGTATTTTTTCTCGAGATTTGGTTTTATGGTGAAAGGGGGCGACGCTTAGTCCTGGAATGGTTGCACGTAAAGTTGAGGAGGAATTATTTTCGTGAAACGAATAAAATTCTTCACAATTTATGTCGCGCCAGTAAACAGACGATTATTAAATAGCAAATTAGGGGAACAATTTTAATTTTATGAAAATCGCGCGTCAGCATTTTTGCATCGAAATTCCGGGGTGTAATAAATTGTGATTCAATTATCGGTTAGGCGAATTTTATACTTTGATTACTTTTTGATATTGGAACGAGTATTAATAAAACTGGCTGAGCTTTTATTATTGCAGCGAGAAAATATGTAAACTACGTGAAATTCTTTCTAGCTGCTCAAATTCGTATGATCAACTTCGACGTAAAAGTTCTCGATTATTAAAATGAATATGTTCGTTGAGCGCTTTACTTTAGTAACGTGGGTAAAAAATGGGTGATAAATATCGCGATTTGAGTGTAATGCAAACATTGCCGCGCAAACCACACGCAGCAAAATTGACACGCGGATTTTTTGCACAAAACAATGTGGAATTGTGCGTCACAAAAACAGTGTAACCTGATGAATTGGCGCTGAATTAATGATCGCACCGAATTTGGAATACATTTTTCATGTGCAAGCACGCCACGTTTAATCACGTCTTGATTACTTCTACAATTTATGAATCACCGGCGAGGTAAAGGTTCACGAGGCGCACATCGATTCTTCGATGACAGACGCGCGGAACAAAAAGTCCGTCGGAATTTTCGATTACGCTTGATTTAAAACTAACATACGAATCCGTCCACGTGGCGATATCGGCAATCAAGCGGGCTGCGCGCAATAAATAACGGCGCAACTGCAATTCGTATGTTAATAACCATTATTTTTCCTCACAGACTGACGAAACTGCGCCTTTAAAGCGCTCCGCGATAAAATATGAAAGAGTTAAAGCAGATCCGCCCGGCGCACGGGTCGACCTAGATTTGAAAATATTGGTAATACAAAACCAATAAATCCCCGGCGTATCAGAGATATCCGATTTCGTAAGGTCTCGCGAGATTAAAGTATTGCTCTTCACAATAATCTCGTCTTTGCGGAAAATAATATGAGGCCTGGAATTCGACACCGGCTGCGGCTCGGCCAATCCTTTATCGAACAATATTGAATTTCCTGAATTAGCCCGAATGTTTCTAATGTTGGACTTCGAAAGTCAGATTAACCGGATTATGTTGCACGTCTTCATACGCGACGGCCGATGGATCCCGAATTCGCAATCCGCTTTATCAACTTTTTCACAGTTTTGAGTTTCATAAACAGCACAAGTGAGAAGAACAGGGAAAAAAGGACGCCCAGCTTACCGCGCAATTCCGCATTTTCGCGAAACTCGTCGCGCGGATTTCATTACCGAACGCAACGATCCCCCTTAATCCCTTCGCAGTCTTCTTCGAAAAAAAATCTTAATGAATTCTCCGTTCCCCACGATCGCGTTCTCCGCAACAATTCCCGACCGTCGGTGGAGTGTTTGCCAACCGCCGGAGCGTCTTCTAAAAAGATTATCTTGATGTGATTATTGTGTACGCGTCAAAGGAAAACTGGCAGCATTGTTGACCCGGGTTTCGGACTCGGCTCGGATTTCAATCCGTCGGGAAATTAGGTGTCGGCCCCATTGAGGCTTTCCATTTCGGATTCCCGCTTTATTCCCAGGACATCTGGTAGTTAGTCTGGCGTCGCGAATCTGGTCGCTTCGCGGAAAATTCGACCAGTTTCGCGCCTTCGATCTGCTGTTAATTGCCAGGCTGGACAAAGCCAGTTGCCACGTGGGCCCCACAAATGCAGCCGTAATTCAATTTCGGCCGGACTATCGTGCCACCCACAACTCGCATGCTACCAAAAAAGCAGCGATCCGTTTTTGACGTACGTCGTATCGTAATGCCCGGGAATCTCGCACAATGCCACGGCATGAGGTCCAAGGTGTCTCGCGGACAAAGCCGAAATGCGCCATAGAAGACGGCGGGACGCATCAATTCACGCTTCACTTAGTTCGAGCCTTCGCTCGACATTTGTCGTACAACTCACTTCGAATGATGTTACATAACAAGCCGATCAAACGAGCGCGCGCGCGAGAATCGGCCGATGGTCAGCCCGCAGTTGCCGATCGTGTTCCTCAGGCATGATTTCGCCCTGAACGCTTTCCTTTGTCGAGCTTTGTCGAGCGAGAAATTCAAAGCGAGTCGAGGAATAAACGCTGCGCGGTAATTCGCGTGTAATCGGCGCGCGCGAAAAGACACGCGGCCAATTTGCTCGAGCGCTTGTGAAATCTGGACGACCGGTTCGCACGGCAAAAGTGCTCGTTTCGAAGGAAAAGAAGCGTTTTGATCTAGACACAGGAAGTGAGCAGAGAGAGGATTGCTTTTGCGCAAAGGAGTATCGCTTTGCTTTTGGAGAAAAATTGTTGTGGATTAATAAGGCTGTTTGAGGATGTGAAACGTTTTAAAGAAAGAAAGCATTTTACTGCAGGAAATGGTGTGGGTGGGAAAAGTGATTTTTATGTTTTTTTACGATTTGGAATTGGGTGGAATCATTTTTTTATTTTGAAGGATACATAAATGCCTCAATCAAAAGATAGTTTGAATCAATTGGAAATAGAAAACGTATTCGCAACAGGGAAATAGTTTTTATCTGTTTTTTTTTCGGTTTATTTGGTCATTATGTACTCCTGTTGGTTCAATCAATGTAAAAAGTTGTCCAAAAACGAGCGTATACATTTCGATTAACTTTGTATGTTTGTTAACCTAAAAGTGGGATAAGTTCGACAATTTTTAAAAACATGTTTTACTTACATCTGTAAAAAAGGAAGTTGAACTGTAAACCAGGTTTTCAAGTATGTATACTATATATTTGAAGTTGGAATAAAAAATTTCAGTGTGTATCCTTTAAAATTCAAGTTTTACTTTAATTTTTAAGTTCAACTTAAATTTTCTGGAATTCTAACCTATAAATGCTGTAGACTTGATGTATTTTAAAGTTTCACTTTAGAATTACAGTAAATGTGGTTTAATTTTACAATAAACACAATTTAATTTCAAAATTGCACTTATAAATTCAAGCATATTTACCTGATTTAAGTAAATATGCTTTAAATTTACACTACGTTTTTTCCAGTGCACTTTAAGAAAATGAAACGAGTATGATAACGTTCCAACTGCAAGATAAATTGACTGAAAAAATACATCCAACATGCTAAAATTGAAGACCTACTTTCATATGAACAAAGTTTATAGATGGCATAATATTTGGAGTCTCAGCGAACCAATCCAATGAAAAAATTGCTTTCGCCATATAATATCGTTTAAACTTCGACGTAGAGACTTTGAAGCGCTTTCGGATACTCAGGAAAAAATGCTCCTCCGTTCTGCATTCCAAATAAAAACTCTGGCAATTGTTTTGCAACTTCAAACTTAGCGAAAAATTGTTTAAATATTTTTCTCGAAAAACGGGCATCGCCCACCCTCTTCTAGACGAAGTAGCGTGCTCCGAGCGGGATTTTTCGCCGCGACCTTAATACTTGAAACCCGTTTGCAGTCGCTGCGAAATTTCCGTCGACCGCACGCTATATCTTCATGATCGCCGTCTTATTTATCGTCGAATTAATCACGCGGATTCGTACATCCGTGGTCCTTTCGTGGCATTTTTCGCCGTATGTGGTAAACTTAATGAACGCTTATGAATCACATGCGAGGCGCGCGCACCGCGAGGCGTTATTGATTAATCGGCCGATTAGCCGAAAAGTTGATTTTAATTTCGAACGAGCAATTTACCGGCTAACGGATGAGGGCCCATTTGTATCCCTTTTGCCGTTTCGACTGCGAAGGCGCGGCCATAACTTCGGAAATTTGATTACACCGAGGGAGGCAACCCTCCGGGGTAATAGGTGTTCGACTTTGGCATAGACTCCCACGCGCCGCTCTGTCCCATAAATCCCACCAAATTGTTGTCCGACGAAACAAAGCCAGAGACGCGCGCCACACTTATCTACGATCTCCCGCGCCGCCCGATAATCCGGGACAATTATTCAACCGAAAACAGACGCGCTCGTAAAGCGTGGAGCTAATTGAATGCGCGTTCAAAAATGATCGTCAGCCCCGTCGAGCGGCGTTCCTTGTTTAGAATGTCGATGCGCCGACTCCCAATTGGGACGAGCAGTCACGTAGCGCAACTTGGCGCAAACTCATGAATGTCCAATTTCGCGGGCGTCTGACGTATTTTCTGCCAGAAATTTCGCAGAAAGCCCATTAATCCCGGGAAGTCCGTAAAAACGGATATTGAAGGCTATTCCAGCGTCGACGATGGGCCTTGTAATATCGATATCCGTGGTTGGCATACGTTCGCGCGATTCGCCGAAACGACTGTTTATCTTCGAATCCGAATGCGGCCGCATGCGAAATTGCGTTACCGAAGCCGATCGTCTTATCGACGGGCTCGACTTTCGCGAACCCGAGTGCACTTAAGGCCGCGGTCCGGGCCGCTTAATGCGTTTAAGGTGTAGCCCGGTAATGGCATCGATCCACTAGCGTTATGCCGCCGAAGGATTGTTTCGCTGATCCGATATCCGGCGCGGACTTCCTCGATTTTAATATTCGTGTGTTGCGTTACTGTGTCGTACATCAAGTACCCGCAGGTGGGCGGACAAGACGTCAGGTCGTGCTGACGCCCCGCAAAATTGAATCCAAAGTTTAAGTCGCCCTTTCCTCCTGTCACGTTCTGCCTCGCTGGCTGCAGGGAGGTCACAAATCATCACCTTGGAACATTTACTACGTTAGATTGCCGAAGATTGCAGTCGTGCGCACTGCGTTCTTAAAGCAACGGCCGAAAAAAAGCGAGCCAAAAAGAGGAGCCACGACGCTCTTATAACTTCTTGGCATTTCTTCGAGCACTGAGGCTGCGCATAAAACTCGGCTGCTAATACGCAGAGTTTATCATAAACAATGCAACCGAGGGAAAAGGTGTAAAGGCTCTCGGTACGTCGCGGTGATTTATGGCGCGTAACGTGTAAAGTCGGAGATTGGGGCCAATAATGGGATGCAAATTGGAGGAGGGGGTACGTGTTGGGTAAAATATCGGCGGAAGAATAATTCCGCTTGCAGATGGTAGCTGGTCTTTGATGCGAGTTTTCGTATGGGCGTGATTGATTTCGGTTTCATCGTGGGATGTTTTTGTTTCCTGGTAATGTATGGTTTTCGAATTGAGGCAAGTGGCGCGAAAAAGGGAACACGTGTCGAAGGAAATAAAAGTGTCAGACACAGTTAACGCTGGGCTTCCGAGAGAAATTCATATCGGTGGAACAATATTTTGACGGGCGCATCGTGTGGACCGCGAGCTTCAAACGTGCTCGTCGTGTTAAGTTTAAGCTCTCTTATAACTCCGAAATCAATAAGAGGAAAGGAGAGCTAAGAGCAAAGGAAGTCGGCATGAAAACCGTCCCATCGATGTAATGTCGTAGAATGTATTATTAAGATGCATGAAGGATATTTAGGATTATTACGAGCAAAGTCGACTTTGAACTACTGAAATACTATGTAAAATTTCATACATGAATAAGTTATGCAGAAGTTTCAAAACTATTGATAGAACGAAATTTCCATATTATTATATCCATATTATCTTGACTTGTGATCACGGGGGCCGATGCGAAATATGAATATAAATTTTCTTATTTCGAATATTAAAAGTTTTTTTTAATTTCAGCGATGCTACTAACTTTTCTGAAAAACCCATATATGCGAATTAATTTTACAATATAGTATTACGAACTTTTTAAGACATGTGTTCAAAATAGAGAGTTTGAGGTAAATTATAAAAAATTACGTACCATAATTTTATCTGCATTTAATATCACTGCATTCTTCGAATTTGAAATTCAAAACAAACGAATAATGTCCCAGTACATTATTGAGGTTAAGATTATAAAAATATCTATTCAAGAAGGTCGAAAGTTGCAAAATTCTCAGTAATAATTAAACCTAAAATTTGAATTACATTTTCACGATGCCAAAAGATTTACCAATCGACGAACTAGGGAACTCCCAACAAGAATACAATTTCCGAACGAAGAATAAACAATTATTTAAGCAACTCGCCAAAGAAACGAATTTTACTTACGAAGAAGTCGAAAGTAAATAAATTTATTTGATATTTAATCTAAGTATCTTAATACTGTACTTTTCTCATTATTTCGAATAAATTTAACGAATTTAAATGAATAACAACAACTAATTAACAACTTAGCTTTAGCTGTAATTCATCGAAAAATACGCAAAACTTGGGGTCCTATAAAAATATCAAAATTTCGAGACATTATGCATTCTGGATTTGATTATACGGAAAATAAACGACATTTATTGGTCGACAAATTATTTCTCGTTTTAGATACAAAGCATGATGCAAAGGTTAGTTTCGTATTTCATGTATGTCTATTCGCAATCTTACTAACACCATTACTTTTGCCCATTCAAAGATTTCCAAGCAAGAATGGATCGTTGGATTATCTACTATGCTGAATGGAACTCTTGATGAAAAAATTCCATTTGCTTTCTCGGTACTTATATATTTGTCAAATGATTTACGAAGTTCAATTTAGTTATAAACCGTTACCCACAATTGTTCTTAGGTATACGATTATTTAACAAAAAAAGGTCTAATAAAAAAAGAACACATATTTGCCATGATGAAAGGATGTGTAATTAAACAGCAACCAGACGAGAATCTTGATGAATCAGTACAGGTATTTAAAGCAATTAATCATTCTTCGTTATTTTAAGTCCTTATTTCTTCGCGAATAAAGTTTTATTCAATTCAGTCTTCAAAGAGTAGATAACTGAAACTTTAAAGCAAATAATTACGAATGTCAATTTTTATTTAAAAAATATCGGCCCACTCTTTCTCAAGTTTCGTTGCGAAAGCGGTAAACTAATTTCAACTTGCAGGACTTGATTGAATTATTGATAAAGAAAATGGACATCGACAGAGACGGTGCTATTGGCAGAGACGAATTAGGAATCGCGGTGAAAAACAATCCTTTTTATCTCGAGTCATTCGGGCCAGTTTTTCCAACTAGAGCTGCGCGATTTGCATTCCTCAATACATTCTCTAACGGGAAGATCCGATATTAAATAAGCATCCAAAACTAATCGAATCTTCGAAACAACCTTTTGTCCCCAAAACTTCTGCAATATTAACAATCTCCTCCTGCAACATAAAACAATCTATCGCCAAGCGATTAAAACTATCACTTCCCACGACATCAGTTTTATGACACTCAACGACGTGCCAATAAATGTTTACTGCCAAAGTTCAAGAGTCATTACTCTCACGAAAAATTAATTCATGACGCACTTTATTCCGTCGAATAAATTGTGTACGCGTCAGAAAATTAACGACAACGCCATAATTCTAGTGGAAAGTTTCGTTAACAATATTCATCTTAGTCATAATAATTTGGGTCCTGCATGGCAATCGTCACTCGGAGACTCCTCTGAAAACGTCGCCGCCAATGACGCGAAAGTAGTCACAAAGCAACTAGTGCTATCGATTAAAAAGAAATCCCTCGGTAAACGGGATGCAAAATAAACAAACCTTTTCTCGCGTGCGTGTTATGAAAAACATAATAAATGTTTGACGAAATCGTCAATCGCTCGACAAACAAGCAGATCCCACCGCTCTCAAGCAGCTACAAAAACAAATTAAGCAGTACATCACTAGAAAAGTTTGCGGACCGCGACACAATCCCGCAACCGGGCGTCTACACTTTTCGGGACAATGCGCGCCCACGGGGCAATGAGGCCCGAGATGACGGCGGAGGTTTCAGGACGAAGTGATATTGTGCGAGGAATATAATAACGCATACATCGTTGTGTACTGAGGTTCTTTGTGGGTAGCCAAGCATGTCCTAAAAGGATCTCGATCGGTAAGATTCCAAAGAAAGCATATACGAGATCAACCCTCAAGTGTTTCTAAGGTACCAGCTGAACAAACATCGCCTAAATACGTCGACGAGTTGAACACTGTTACTCGGGCTTTATATAAATGATAATAACGGACGATTTATGTCTGACCTGCGAGCTTTTCTTCGTCTTTCTTGGCTCGACCGGGTTTCGTCGGACAATTAAATCACATACGAAACAGTGATTAAATTTTCTTTAGCGACAGTTTACGGTCGCAAATTGAACTGCTAGGAGTTGAAGATGGAAGTGGGTGACAATTGAATGAGATATTTCACTTGGATTGCAAATTGCGATGGTGTGAAGGAATTCCGAGTATGATCTTATTTGTACTCCAGGGTTTTTGGAATAGTTACAAAATTATACTTTGCAAGATGTCACATTTATTATCACATTGCATTTAGAATACAGTAGATAATGAAAGTAAGGTTGCATTTTCATTGTTCCTTTTTTCAAAAGAATAGGTAGTAATGGCTTCAACACTGAATGGAGATTTTAGTATGTAATTATCAATACTATCGTCAGCATAAAAAAATCACTCTGGTACTTTCCCTATCATAATTATCATAATTACGTACAGAATAATCCTCTTCTACCACTTCTACCTCTATACTTCCAGACCTGACCTAGAACTCTATCGAACCTCCTAGTAAATTAACTCTCAAGCATCTCCACACCCGATCGTGCGACTTCCGTAACCGATCCTCGCCGATTTCTCTGAATATTCAGGCTTCGAGAAACATTTTTGTCTAATTACCCAAGGTCCATTCCGGCGACCTTAATCCCATGCAAATGTCGCCACCTCGGATCCCTTAACGAAACCGCCTTGGACCAAGATTAATTCGAACCCGACACTTCCATCAGCTACTCTGCCGAATAAAAGGCGTGAATTCCCACGCGAATGGTTTCTGATTTTCCTTTAATGGGCGATACACGTTTACGGCCACGGAGACGCACGCAATGCGCCACGTGAATTAGCCTTCGGAAATTACAATCCGGGATTACCGGTGGACAAAGGTTCATGTAATCCTTTAGCGGCAAGCACGGCGCCGATTCGCTTTGTGCGTGGGCGAACAATTCGAATCGGCGCGCGTTTCAACACGATCCCCGTGCAGCTTGGTGTGATCGGATCGATCGCAAATATCGTCGGGAATACCGGGTCCGCGATCTAACGATTTCATTTATGGAAACACGCTAGAATCGTGGGATTATTCAAAGGCAGCTCTTGAATGAATGTTGTCGCACGAAAGAGATCGCACTCGGTGATAAACGTTAGAATGTAATTGACAAAACGTATTTGTGTTTGAAACGGAAGCGTATTTTACTAGGTCCAAATGAGTTCAAGAAAAAGGAAACTCGGGAGAATTTTTTTGATTAGAATTTTTTAAACGTGAAATTACTTCGGATTTCTTCATCGCTGATAGTTCTGATTGTCCAGAATGATGGTTGTTGATAATTTTACCTTAATACTGTTTTAACATGATTTTATAATTGTGGCAGTTCTTGTAACCATTTAAAACAAGATTGTTTTGTCGAAGTAAAGGTAAGAACATTCTCGACACAATTCCATCTAGAATTGGTAATTCCAAAAATCATTCCAGAGATTCTCAAACGCTGGTACATGCGAATTCCTTCCATAACTATATTTCAAATATAATTTCATTTACACAAAATCCCTAATTCAACTAATTGCGCCACATAATAATATATGTACACTGAGAAAAATATCGCGTTAATTAAATCTACAAACATCGTCAGTAAAAAAATTGATATTAATAAATGCAATGATAGTATGCAGTTGAATCAACTCCCGAGATCAGTAAATTCTATGACAAAATGTCAGTAAATTCTACCTGGACAGTCAAGTTTACTGAACTTAGTAGTTGGCATTAAAGTCAACTAATCCGGTAGTAAGATTTACTGAATAGTATCCATTATTTTTTCTCAGCTAACACTCCCTACTTCGCTACATTACTTCCCCACAAGCAACTTCCAACCTGACCAAACATCTTGTCTCCCAAGAATCTTGTTCCTCACGCAGGCTGGACGGCCTAAGACTGCGATTGAACGGGACTCGCGATCGGCCCGGTTCTCGCCGCCCAATAACTCACGCGGCCATTATTCATGAAATTAGTTCCCGGGTGCTTTATGTGCAATCTTAACTTACGGCTGCGCGATAACATTGCAAACACGGACGTTAATCCGGTCCGAGTCACTTACTCACAATCGCGCATGCTTAATCGATCGGTATTGGGATCAAGTTTGATCCCCCTCCCCCCGTCCCGACCCCGTTTCCTGTTTACTTTTTTTCTCCCCTCCTCTCCCGCGGCTCTCTCGTTTTTGTTATTCCTGCTCTCGTCTCTTTTCGAAACGCCATGAAATATGGCACACGTTACGGCGTTGCGTTTTGCGTGTTGAATGCTTGATCAAGCGCGCAGATGCACTCCGTGTAAGACCACGTGTTGCCGGGCTATATTGGAAGTCCGAAGCAGCATGAGGCTACCCGTTCGAACACGACACTGACTTGTCGAAACAGCGGGACGAAGATTGGACCGCGTGCCTCGTCGAGTACTTTCTAATGAATCCCGTGATTTACGAGAACCCGGAATCCCGAATCACTTACTGCGACGATACAAACTTCCTGTTGCGACGTCGCTGCACAGGAAGCTGACAACCTTCATATCGATCAAGCTCCGTTTGATTCGATGCAACTGACGGCAGAAGGCAGTTTAATTAATGCGCCTCGACGGAGTTTCGGCGAAAACCAATTTCAGGTGGAAGTTGCGGTCCAAAGTGGACCGCGCGCGGGTTTCAGGGAATGGTTCCGAATCGCGAGGGAGCAATAGTTGGCGACTTTATTTAGAGGTCCATTAATTTTTCGCTTCGACAGCGCGTTTGGCAAGTGCGTGACAGCCGGATCTGCGAAGCGACTCGTGCAATCTATGAGACGTCAGGGCGCCGTTTAGATGCGACTAAGTCACGCGTCACGACGCCGAGAACGGCCGGCACGCACGTTTAAATTGATTCGCGAGGCGGTTTTTGGAGATGAGCGAACTGTGTTTAGAGTTCTTGACGCCGGGCAGCGAGTTGCGCCGGCGTGACGGACGGGCGCATTAAGTCAAACCAACGTTTCTCTAGCTGTTTGTTTTCTGGGCCGGATTCAATTTAGCCGAGACAACTTGCGATTCGTAGGATATATAATTGGACGGACGGACCTTCGGACGTGACGTTTGACACAATAGCTTCGCGCAAAAATAAGCCGCGGCCTCGTTTTCGACTGGCTAGACGTGGTGCGCCGGCTGCTAAGTGTTTAAGATGCGGCCGTTCGGGGAGGGGTGGAGGGTTTGGGCGAAGATGATCGAACAGTGGGATGAGTATGTTTTTTTGCTGAGATATGGAGGGAGAAGTTGTAAACTTGGTAAAAAAAAGTCGGAATGGGCAGTATTTATTTCATTAAATTACATTTTAGAAATTATTTCATTAAATTATATTCTCAAGTGACATTTTAAAGTCGATTTGTGGTGAAATGATTTTATAAACGTTATACAAAAAATTTTATAACTTTATTCATAGCCGTAACTAAAATTGGTAATAAAATGATAATTATGTTATTATTTTAATTTGAATGGATTGAGTAGCGTGCATAATAATACTTTTGCACAAACAATTGTATCTTTATCATCTTGATTTCTTGTAAATCTCAACCTGTTTTGCAATTGATCAATAGTTATTAATGTTTCCTTTGAACATTGGTTGTTGTGAAATCTATTTTTGTTTCACACTTCGTGCTAATTAATTTGCGAATGTCGGCTTAAAACAGCATGAAATCAATTCTGATTAATTTGAGATCTTTAATGAAATAGTATCATTCAATTTAGTGTGCAATTTGTAAAAGTGATGGCGATTCGAGTAATTTTTCTGCGGGACTGCAGAAGACATAATAAGTGTAGCAGAAGAAAACCTTTTTCACGAGAATGACACTAGTACCATCGCGTAATTATTTTTAAATGAGTCTTCCAAGACAATTTTTTTTTCGTAATAAACTTTTAAAAATGCATCGCTCTTTTTTAGAAAAATAGCTCCTAGGATTCATCGTTGAAAAACGTAGAGACAAACTCGAGAAGATACACTATCCCACCCGTTATACGATCATAATAGAAACTGGAAAAAAACTCAATTCCAGATCCTAATAAATTCTGCTCTTTCAATCGCCACGTATGTTAAAGATATTACCGTCAAATCCTAGTTGAATGTACCATTTATATCATCAGTCATATAGTAGCCAGTATATTATTCTCTCTATTCCCAACATATCCGCTTTCCTCTCTTCACCTGAAATTGCCCTGCCCTTTGCCCCAGGTCTACTTATTCAAAAAGCAACATTACACCATATCCACGACACAACTTCACACCATTTCTCGGCGAATGTGTCGAGTCCGTCATAGTCACGCGAAACCCACTTCCAAACAATTTTCGGACGGCAAACGCGCAGCGCGCACTTTCCAGCTCCCCGTTTTTTGCCCGCTCGCAAAAACAGGATTATCCGCATCCGGTCAGTCTTTATTTCATTTTTTATCGCGTTTACCTCGGATCTTTCGCGCACCATTCATAGATATCGAGTGGCATATATTGATGCAACACGACAAGACCGTTCATTCACGGGATCCCCGTAGCTCAATAGCTTTCGGGTATTATATGAATTCCATTCTTGCGCCGGACACGTCGCGATGGCGTCCGTAGATTACCCGAAACGATATCTCGCGGACGATCTCCCGCGCGTCCTATTACGTGAAAAATGTCCTTGTTTCAGCGTTCGTTGCAACGCCGCGTCCACGCTTCCTTCGATCCATCAGTTCGACGGACGCGCATTATTCACCGACGAATAAAGACGTGTAACGATTTCCTGTGGCCAGCTCATAATTGGCCGGGAGTGTTATTTTTCATCCTAATGGCCAGTGTCCAGCATTAGCACGTATCACTTCCTCGTCATTGAAATGCGAGTGTCAGTGGGCCATCCGTTTGACCCTTCAACGCCTCGCGCCGGTCACACCTTCGTCTCATATTTTCCCGCCTAACGGTCACTCCGCTTAGCATATCAATGCCGGCCGCAGCTTCATTTTTAACGATGTATATAAATTAGTTGTAACAGTTTGGTGAAGCAAACCACACGTCGATTCGCGCGACTCGTCGGAACGAGTTATGAAAAAAGAACCGGAAAAAAGCGGAATGTAAGAAACAGTAAATAAAGGCCGCGCGACAATGATCCGTTATGCAATCGCGTCGGGGGTTTCTCCCAGTTTTCTTTTGTGTTTGCGCGGCCCGCGACAAAAAGCTGCTTGATTTTTAATGCGCCCAAAAAAGGCGGGCTTTTCGGTCGCCGACAATGGCACTTTTTTCGCCGGACAATCATTAAAGTAACTGTCCGCGCGCGGACGAATTTACACTTTCGCTTTGATGGAAAGTGCCGGCCCGATGATGATCGGGACGGGTGACCCGGCAAAAAAACGTATCATCACGCCGAATTCCTTATACCAACACACAATATTGCCGTTAATCATTTTCTCAGCTGATACATCACGCGGAATTGTGAAATAATGATTCGGAAACGGCCGATAATTACGTGGATGCGGCAGGATATCGGGGCCAGAGAACGCGAAAGGAAAGGAATATTATTATGGTTCGATTAAGTCATACGCCGAGATGAGTTGTGCGGATGCGTTAGCGTATACGGCCGTGCGGGCCTTTGAGCGCTCGCCATGCGAATTACATGATTACAACACGCGGATCCATCAGTTTAGCGAACGATCATTACTTAACGGTCATTATTACCGCGACTTCACACGCCGGCGATACTTAGGCTAAATTACGAGCGATCTAATTTCGCAGCGCGAGACGCGGCTTTAATAAAATCTCGACGCGTGAGTGTGGCGCAAAAAATGCGCGCATTAAACAAAGGATAAATTATGGTCGTTGCGCGCCGTAAAGGAAATACTGTCGTTAGCCAACGAAAACAATTAATGGCGTATCTCGAGGGCGCCGCGAAAAAGTGTTATTGGTCGGGGTAAAAAAGTTCGCAAATCTGTTTTATGACAAACCCCAGATTGCGATGAAAAACGCGCTCGCGCCTGCGAATTAATCTTCATTAACTGCGAGCGCGATTTCACACGTTGTTGTAGGTTTTCCGTGTCGCAATCGCGCGGACGGTAAATCATCATTTGTTATTTCCTTCGACTCGTGTAACTTAATTCGCCGGCATTGTGCGTGCGAGCTATTGATTTATATCGGATAGATGTTGAGTCAGCGAAACGCTCGCGACTTTTCAACGGGAACGCAGTATTTATGAAACCGCGCCGGGACGCGAGTAAATCACCTTTTACATAATTGACGAACCGAGGAAATGTATGTTCAGCGCCGGACAAACATTTCGCGTCGGCCGCTAACCGGTACCCGTCGATGGGAAAAATTCAATTTATCTATCGGAGCGACTTTTCTTGTATCCCACGTAATCGCGTGCGCCCGATGTAATCACCGTTCGTAATCAGCGAGGGAGCGATCGCTCGATAAGATAACCGTTCACCTCATCTCCGCCGAACTCGAGCGCCAGAATCCGGTGGTCGTAACGCGTAACACAATCCCGCGAAATAACATGAAATTTGCGGTCATATTTTAATTTTTCTCGAAACGTCGGACGCAATTACAGCTCGGACGTCGACAACAATTACCGTCGATCGTATCGGACGGAACATTGGGATGGCGCGCAGGGGATAGGGGCGAGGCGCTTTATTTTAAGCATGTAACGCGAAAGTACGCTGAAACGCGGGCGCAACATTTTTTTGACGCGCCATCAAAGATTCACGAGAACGCGACGCAGGACTGTCTCCGTGGCAAATTTGACGTGCAACGTGAGTTACGGTGTACGGAGTGGAAACTTTCGGATCGTGCGGGTTTAATAAATAAACGCACGAAATAAAGAGTCCGGGAGTTTGAGTGGAAGAAATGGAAAGTCGGAGTAAGTTGGGCAAAGTCTGAGAAATAGTCTGCAGCAGTCTGACAGAGCTTCGAGAGATTTGATTTTTTCAATTTAATGACGGACTTCCTCGGACGATTTCGGAGTATTTTACGGATCTTGTCAGATTTGCTCAGCTTTTTGTTTCTTTTCGTCGTATTATGGAGAAAGTTCGAAAGGTTCGTGAAATGTAGTTGGAATTGGCGGAATTCGTAATCACGATTGTCGGGAAGACTGTCGCTGAAGGAGTCATAATATTTGCTTGGCGTATCACCTGCCAAAAATGTGGATAAACTGTAGGAATAATTTCTCCACTTGACCTTTTAGTATGTTTTGACGATTTATTCATTGTATATAAATTTTAATTCGTACCATATTATGTACTTTAACAAATCTGGAGTCACAAGAAAAAATAAAAATGTAACAATTGTCTGTTTTTTATTATATGTTTAAATATATAACATGCTGAAATGATATCGTAAATTATATATAATATATAATATACTGAAGAAATATATTGAAATGAAATTAATGAAAAGTTGTAACATTAAAAACATGGAATTTTTTGAAAATTGGACGACTGCCTGTTGAAATGAAATGAAATGAATAAATGAAACAGTATTCCATTATATAATCTCACACATCCTACAAAAAAATGTTTGATTATAAGCACCAAATTTTCTTTTATTATAACCAAATAATTTGGTTATTTTGTAGCTAATCAAATTATTTGGTTGTAGAACCAAATCGTTTGCTGCAGTAACACAATCCTTTCTATCCGTGTGATAAAACTTTTATCTTAACGATAAGATTAACTAATTCTACCTAATCCCTTCTCAACCATTAAAATAAATCATTAAATTGATTCCATCGAGAGGTGTCTTTCCAAATCGCCCGTTTAATGCCCACCCAATTAAAAAAACACAACGAAATGATTAAATCACACCCCAGACCCGTGTTCAATCTCCCCGAAAGGGTTCACTCATAACGTATCGAATGGGAGGAAAAATGAGATACGGCCAGTAGACAAAATATCCGTTTGCGGCGCGAAGCGATTTACTTTTTCGTGCGTTTTTTTGCCTCCCCCTTTCTTGCGTTAGCCCGTGCGCTGTCTTTTGTTTTTGGCCGTGTCCACGTATGAGAGACCGTGTTTCCTCTGATGTGGGTAGCAATTACTCGCAGACTACCCGGTAAGTCGAGGCGGGTCGACCTTCGACCCGCCGAGCCAGCGTCCACTGCCACAGAGGCTGCCAGTAATAACGTACTCTACCGTACTGTGTCGGGTACACCCTTCCGCTGCTCGATGCTTAAGCGTGCATGCTTCTCGATAGGTAGACCGTGTAATTTTCTTACGCGCTTCAAAATAATCGGCCACCGAGATTGATACTACATTCTTCGTCGGATTTTGAAATCCCGCGCCATTGTGCACACGTCCGCACGATCAAATTGGGAAACGGTTAATGCTGCGTATAATTGCGCATCCTTCTCCATCCAAAAATTACTCGCGGAATTGCGGCGAGGCATTTTCGACGTTCGTTAATTACGGAAATTTTGTTGGTTTAAAAATGATCGAGGATCGGCATTGATCGGTAATTGGATTGCTTAATTATAAGATCTCCAAATTGAATTTTTGGTTTATGTACCGAATTTCGTTATCTCGAAGATCTAGATTGCAAGATGCGGCAGAGTGAATCTGGCGCAGAGTACAAAAAAGCCGCCATAATCTGAAATCGACGTTCCGTCGTTGATTCATTGCGATAGCGGCAAAGTGGCTCGATCGGAATTAGTTCACGGCGCTGCCACGGGAGCGTCAATAATGTTCACGCTGAAATAATGCTTCCTCGCGCAAATAAGTCGGGATCGCGCGTCGTTTCATTGTTATCGTCACTTACTCCGATCGATCGTCTCTAAAAACAGAACGCCAGGCCGTAACAAATTCCATAAAGTTACGTTTTTATCGCGACGATTTACGCGCGAAAACGTCGCAGCCGGTATTAACAACTGCCGCGGCAATACCGCGCGCGCATTTCTCAAAGACGAAATAAGCGCGATCAAAACGAGTCGAACTCCAATAATTCGACAGCGCGCGACACCTCGTCTATTTCGCGATTTCCCAGGCAAATATTGTGGCGCCACAAATAATCATCAACGTCACAGGTACGCGACAAATCGCCTTCTAAATGCGATCAATTTTGAGCTTGTAAAATGATCGAATCGAGCAGTAAATTTCACCAGCGATTCAATGAAACAATGATAAAATTCTCGAGATGCTTGGAACTCCGTGATCCTGGGTTTTTACTGCCGACGCGGAAAAGTTGTGGAAATAATTCGGGGCTCTGCGTCGAGCGACACGGTAAATCAATTAGCCGGGCGTTTTTTGCGACTGTTTGATTTCGGGATCGTGCCGCGGGAGCGATGGCCCAATGAATTTCGAGTTCGCGGATTTTCCCAAACATTAGCCGTCGGCTAATTTACATTCCGGATTTAAAGGAACAGCGCCACTTCGGTGCCAGCGATCCGGAAGTACGTAATTCGGAAATCGATGCCACGAAATGGAATTACCGCGGAAAGAGTTCACGCCACCGGCTCAGTCGGGACAAGACATGTTTTACCCGCGTGTTTGTTAATTTCGCGGGGATTTAATTTCAGCCGGCGCACCAGGTGGCGACGCACTTTTTGTCGCTGTTACGACTCGAACTTTTCCTTTTCGGTGTGTCCACTTATTTTTTAAATCACGCTCTCTTTTTTTAATCGGCGCCGAAATATCAGGAAACATCCGCCAGATTGACGTCGTGTATCATTAAAGGATTTTCGAGAGTAATGAGCAAAAGTGCAACAAAAATTGCAAGTTACATTTAATTTCTCTCGTAAATAGCGGGTTTCGAACACTTTTAACCGAGATTCGAGCAGCTGTCCCCCGCGTCGCCGACCGGAATCGTAATTTCCAATGTGTTACGACCTCCTTAGTGCGTTTCGGGCGACCATTACTCTCCGCCGAAACTTTGCATCCTCGGTTAATTGACGACAAAAGTTACTATTTAAAGAGATCGTGAAAAACGACACTCGCCGAGCGAACATTTGTATTCGCGCACTAGCCCTTTCGCCTCGTTACGCAGTACCTTTCAATTTTGTCGAAACGAATTCGGAGATATCCCAATTTGATTAAATCCCTCGCGATGTAACGAAGATGAAATTTCGCCTTTTTTCAGAACGATGGCAACAATGCTAATAATTAACAACGCTAAGTCCGACAGGAACTGATCAAGAAACGAGTAACGCCGCAGTCGTTGCAACGAATAAAATTTGATTGAACGATCGAATGCAATAACCGTCGCGCAATTAGACCGGCAGTAATTGCATTAGCAATTACAATAACGAATAATTGCGACTCGCATTTTGTCGGCTCGCAGCGGTTGCCGAATCCGAGCAACACGTGTAACCCTGTCCAGATGACCCAGATCGTCATATTCGTGATAAGAAACCCGACGCCCGTGTCACGTTCGCTTAATGCCCGAATGGCATTAATTGGCCTTAATTCCCGTGAGGCGAAAAATGATCAGAAACCCAGGCTTTCGCGAAATCGACGAAAAACGAACACCACGAAACGAACCGCACCGGCGTCGATCTTTGTGCCAGCGCTGCGCTTTCCCATACAATATTACAATTTAAGAAGCAATCCCGTATCAATTCCCGCTAATAATATATTTACAATTGATTCGACGGCGGACATGGAAATCAAATAATCCCGCGGTCGAATCGCCGGCCAAATTGCCCCGAGCCAATCCATTAGTCCGGTGATAGGAACCGCAGCGGCTCACGTTTACTTCTGAGGTCAACTATTACGGCCGACTTTGCACAAGGCCTCACGAAATCGCGCGCGAAACAACGCCCTCGAAAGCCGCTGAGGTCAGGCGTGCAATAATCTGCCCGCGGCCGGGCCATTACGCCGTCATTACGCCCATTATAATCCGTATAACTTATTTTCGCGGCGCACTTGGCGCTCATTACCGGGGCCGAGAAATTTTTGGACGTCGCGCCAAAACGCCGCGCATCGCTCTCCACCGGGGCCCAATTTAATGTGAAACGCACAGTTGCCGGGGTTTATTATTGCTAATTGAATTTTCAAATTGCGCGCGCGCGAAATTGCGAGATCGGCGATGGATAAGGGGAGGAGGGACGGGGCTTTGGCGGGACGCGAGGCGCTGGTTCAAAAGCGGCGTGCCGTAAAAGTGCACACATGCTTTGCATCGATGGATGGTGGGTTGTAGCCGTCAGGCGCAGGCAGGAGAAAAGGATTGGGCGTTATAACATTTGGGGAGTCTTGGTTTAAGGAAACTCGACAAAATGAGAAATTAGGAGGTGTGTTAGTGAAATGACTAGAATTCGTAATATTTAAGCCATTTTATTTAAGCCGTTTTTTAATGTATTTTCTTCCGTTTGGTTGGTACTGAATCAATCTGTTTAATTCAGTACTATCTAAGTATTTTCAAAATTTGTTTCGGATATTTTGAATCGAATTACTTTTATACGAATTACCTAGACTCAAATTGTTCAGTGTAGAGTAGTATGAAATAGATTGTGATAATAAAATGCATAAAAAAGGAAATATTGGTTTATCAATGTTAAACTAATTGTATTCACAAAAGATTATATTTGCAAAAATGCAATGTTTTGTGAAGGACAAAGATACGTAAAGAGAAATATATTAAAGCAAGCAATGATCATTTGTTTTCATTGTCCGTCTTTGACTATGTTTCAATACAGCTGTTTTACATGTAAGTATTCAAGTAAGCATTCCTCCACGCATTTAATTTGCTTGAAGAATTTAAAAATAAAAATTCTGCAAAACGATTCTGCGAGAACTTAATTAGTTGATAATCAGAATGGTTGGGGGTCATCCTATTGGGGGTTTGTACCTACACTTTTAAAAGTCTCAGGAGGGAAGCTTTTAAGGGTGAAGTGTGACATATTTTGGTGTCAATCTTGAAAAATCAACTCGTTTTCGGAGTGAATATTTAGAGATTAGAATTCTTTTTACTAAAAATAAGGTTTGTTCCTTATTTTTATCTTCATGTTTATAGAAAAATGGGCGTTTTTTCTCATCGAATGTAATGATTTATGACAAATGAAAATTATGAACCAAGATATTTCAGTTATTATAAAAATGAAGGGATTTCATACTTTCTTCAGTGAAATTGTTGTACTGTAGTGTACATGTAGAATATCTTTGGTGTGGAATATTCTGGACACCAATTTGGAGTACAAACACTTCAACACTGTAACACTTCAACACTTTTTTAACAGAGAAAAGTGATAATTCATTTGCGCCGCTCTAAAAATACATTTTTTATTTTTATTTATTATATAATGAGCTTTTAATCTATTTCAAGTAAAATTGAAATAAAAAATTAATGTAAATTGAGGTAAACATTGTTAATGTTAACTTTGACGTTAGTTTAAATCTTTTTTAAACGCTATTTTACATGTTTCTGAGAAAAGCGGCCATAATTAAAAATTGAATTTCCTATTGAAATATATATCCACTCATAGAAATTAGAATTTCCTATTGAAATATATATCCACTCATAGAAATTAGAACTATAAGCAAGCATCCAGACAATCTTATTGTAAGATTCCCTGTCGTACTCATAATTAGATAGATGATGCAAACAAATAAGAATTTGTTACTGTTTCTTTTACTCATGGGGTGTATTAGTTTTATAAACTTTCTTAACTTTAAAAAAACATTTTTTGAAACAATATTATCTCATTGGCGAATTCGGACCGGCGCAAGTTATGAGTGACGCAAATGACTAATAGCCGCTCAAAACCTAGGTAGACTAAGCTTCGAGTAGACTTTTTTGCCAGGGGTTTCGTTTTTAAAAGTTCGTCAAAGATCAAAAAACTATTTTTCACCAAACGTATATGGGAAACTCAATTTCCCACCCTAAAAACGGGGAGGGAAATGGCCAATTCCCTCCCACTTTTCAGGGTGGAAAATTGAGTTTCCCGTGCACTTGTTATGAAAAATATCGTACGCAATAAGGCGGAAATCGCGATTCCTGAATCCTTCCTTGTAACATTCGGCTTCGCCTCGTGATACAATACATTCATCGGGAATCGCCTATTTTCGCCCTAGTTGCGGAATATACTATTCTTCGTCTATTAGGCTCATAATGGGCTTAAGATGTGGCTCAACCTACTAAGATTGAAGTTACAGCCGATTTAGAGAAAAAACATTTGTTTCGAGTTTTTGTCAAGCACGCCCTTTTAAAAATTAGTAAACTTTCAAAAGTAGTTAAAATTATAATATTCCAGCATTCTCATTATTATTTTTTTAAACTTTCTTAACTTTTCGAAAAAATGTTCTTACACAATTTTCTAACTAGCGCAAATGATTGACGGTCATAACAGTGGTAACACAATTTAATATGAGATATTCCCGAAAACTTACGAAAGATTATCGTCTATTAAACGAAGTTTAGATTATTCCCGTCGCGCTAACATTTACCGTTAAATTGCACAAAGAACAGATTTCCGCGACTAACGAGAAACGTGTTTGGGTAAGGGTAGAATTTCAAAATTAGTATCTAACACGTGTTGTCTCATATTACGGTTTTCGTGCGAATTCGTACGAGACTTCGTCGTATCATTTTCGTTAATTTATGCAACAATTATTTGCAACTCAAAATCCACCGGTATCGAGACGTTCCGGGTCCTTCGCGTTGATGCGACCAATACACACAGATGCAGTTTTTTGTAACGAACAATCCAGTTGATAGAATTAATGTCTACAGTACGATATGTAAAATAAACTTCGATGAATTATATCAGGCGACCGAAGTGGGTAGACCAGTTGAAATGCGAGCAAAATACATAATGTATGACATCTATATGTATAAATAGATTAATTAACTAATTGCCGTTAAAATAAAGAAACAGGAGAAATGACATAAATCATAAGCCACGATGAATTATCGTGTTTGCAATCTCATCACGTATATGAAACCAAATTAGCGGTCATAAAATTTTAATCAAGTTCCATATGGGCGGGCAGATTGTCGCTCATACATCATACGAAATGAAAATCTACGCCGTAAAACAACTATTTCCATATACCGCGGCTGAAATTAATCACTGATTCTGGAAAAACGGGTTCATTTTTCCACCGATTGACGAAGCACAAGATTTGCCATTAATATAATCGATAAAGTCTAGCCAATGAAGATATTATTTCTCAGCATTTTTTCGACGCACTCGGGTGCGGAAAATGTATGTTGTTGTGGTTCAGCAGTTGTGATATTACATGTAATTTTGAGGCGTGTTCGATGCCGCGATAACATTCTTTTTTTGTTTGACATTTTTCGAGACAATTTTTGAGACGACAAGAAAATTACGAATGAAAAAATGTCCATATTCTCACCAACCAAATAAAAAAATGAAAGATATTTATCATTCAGTTTTGTAAATATGTTTTGAGTTGATAAAAATGTTGCATAAATGGATAGTTGATTTTGAATAACAAGACATTCAGTAGGAGCAAGGTATACACAGAAGAAATACATACATAGTAATTGCATTTATCAAATCAGATAATTAATTTATTATTTTCATCGCAGTAAACCAATTTTAAAGCGGAAACGACATTAAATACAAACTTCATAGAGTTTAACACGTTTAGAACGCCTGATATTATTATGATAATGATTCCATTATTTTCCGGAGGATATAATTTAATATTATGCATTACTTTTCCTTATTAGTTTACATAAACACTTCATTACGGATTTTAAAACATCGAGACACGTAAATAGCAACAGACCAGCAGACATACTTTATCTTTTCTAAGTGTACATCAAATTGCATAATATCATAAGTCGTGAAACAGCGTAACTATTTAGCAAAACATTACCCTGCGAAATAAAGTCTGTCCAATTATTAATTTGCTGCCACATTATCCGTCGGGAATCCAATTCCAATCTGTACGTAATTGAGCATGGTAATAGTATAAAACATGCAATAACAATGGAAAATCGTTACATTTTTATGAAATGTACATCGAAGGAAATACATTATTCTCGTTTGTAACAAGCACAATTGTAATTTCCAGACAAAATTTCTCCAATAATTCTGACTAATCAGAAATTAATGAAAGTTCATTGAAAATATTGAAATTCGCCACTCACAGAATTACAAATTACAAAATTATAAAAATTTCGTAATAATAAACTAAGTTTATTAGATATTACACCAAACACTGTTAAATTAATCCAAAATATGTAACATTACATCAAACTCATCTTGAAACATTCTGTACATTCCTAGAGGTGTGATTTTACGAGATTAATGTAAAAATTGTGTAATTTTACACGGATTTTTCTCATATCACGAAACGAAGTTAGCCGAATATAAATGAAACATATATTTAAATAAGCGATCAATCTCTTGGCTCAACAGATTTTATCGTTGATATTGATATTGATCCTGGAAAAAACATTATTTTCTCCAGTGCGTCATGACAAAATAAATCTTGCAGAGAAATTTTCTCCAGTGCGTCATGACAAAAAAAATCTTGCAAAGAAAATGGTTTCATGCACTGTTACAAAGGCAAACTTATCAAATTCCATCTCCGCAACATATTTGTTTACTGCGAGTTGTTGAAACACGCGAAATTGTTCTTCCTACATATTGTTTAAACGCGGAGCACTTAACGACACATGTGCAACTCGAACAACAACTACGGCAAATGGTCCAAAGAGCGTCGCCTGAAAAGTTCGTAATGGGACACTCTTCTTGAACAAAGATGAGGCATAAACTAGTTTTAACGCAGTAATGCGGACACATTAAATCCCAACTTGAATCAAATTCAATTAAGTGGATTCAATGGACACTATCTGATCACTCGTGTGGCTGAAAGTACTTAGCCATATGAGGGTTAATCAGGGTCTTTATGAACAACTAGTTTTATGAGATTCGAATCAGCCGTGCGCGAAGATAAATTTGCGATTCCGATAGCGCGGTCGCCGACTGTATATCACTTTGTCGTAAAGAGGTGCATTTTTGCAATAGCGCGCAATTTATGAAACGTCAAAGACGCTGTACTACAAAACATTTATCGCGCATAAACAGTTAGCGTATCGCGAGAGTTATACCGTCGAGTCGAAGGTTATTACGAGTTTCGCCGCGCGAATTATAATATACATTTATCGCGGCGAATCCGCTTCACCGCTGACACCGAAAACGCGGGAAAAGAAGGAAAG
Organism: Ceratoteleas bidentatus; assembly: GCA_022817645.1. Classification (NCBI taxonomy): domain Eukaryota; kingdom Metazoa; phylum Arthropoda; class Insecta; order Hymenoptera; family Scelionidae; genus Ceratoteleas; species Ceratoteleas bidentatus. The sequence continues at coordinate 29,564 of JABFPB010000739.1, forward strand.
AGAAAAAAAGAAAATTGCTTTTATAATAAGCCCTACCGTTATTTCCTTATTAAACAAAGACCGGCTCTCGGCCATTAAAATCTTCGCATTCAAATTCCCCGGACGCCAATCGGGCGCCGATTTTACACTGTCCTTCCCCTCGGCGGCCCTCGATTACGAACAAAATTTAATTAACTAACACAAACGAGGCGCGCGCAACGCTTGCCAAAGATGTAATTTAATTATCGGCCGCGCTCGAGTCGCATGACTCGTAATTGCGTGGGCCGCGTACATTACGCACGTTTACGCGAAAGAGCGTGCGCTTTCAGGGTCAGGCAGGTGCGCACGCGGGGTCACGTCATGTGCGCATTGTGAGACGCCGCATATTACGTATTCTTATGTCCCGTGCATGGTGCGTCTAATGAGATTCCGCGACGGCCAGACGGCCAATTTCGTGCGGCGAAAAAAGCCGGCCGAAAAACGTTGATCGGCTAAGTACACGGTGTGCCGCCGCGGAGACTGCATTAGATTACGCGCGGGATTTGCGTTTAGCAAGTAATTGTTCGTTGCGCTGTTAAAATATTCGCAGCGGCGGATTTCGCAGCTGCCGCGGCCCCGCGTAATCACGAGCGCCTCAATAAGATCGGCTAAACCGGAGCCGGGATCGCCGCGAGTGACGAATCGAATTAATATTAATATCTAGGACAAACAGCGGACGGGATTCTTGCGGCGCAGGTGCAATTTGCATCGCATTACTCGGCTAAATTTGTGCGTGGCGCGGTTGTGTGTTTGGCGAGGATTACATTAAGGGATCACTGAAAAAAAGTTTGTCTAAAACTGAGAATTTTTGGCGGGATGCGGCGATCTGCATGTGAAGTGATTGGGAGATGAGGTTTAAAAAGGGAGTAGTTTAGAGAAACGAAGAGGGGATAGACTACTGGTGCACCATCAAGTGAATTTGACGATATTCATTTTTGGATTTTTAAATGGTATTGAGAATTAAAATAGTGTTTTCGTAATATACTGCGTTAATTGGTATACCTGTGAACACAACTGTGTGCACATGTATATTTTGTCAAATGAGTTGCGTTTAGTGACACAACCTAATTATCTTGGAGCGAATTAGGTCATTATCTATATATTATTAGACTGAGGTTGATCTAGCTACCTATCATATATTTACTGGAAAGGTTACCTACCAACCATATCATCAAATAATATTAATTCATATTCCAGGAATGTTCCTGGAAAATTTGTATGCATCAATAATATTCTCAGAAAACAAGAAAATTATTTGCTGATAGTAATCTCGTATTTAGTGTAAAAATTCTCATCCCAAAAAATACTAATACTATCGTAAAAATACACAATTTATTCACAAAATGTCGACCTAAATCTTTCAACTCATTGCCCGGCTTTCCTATTCCCAGTCCCGACCTCTTCTCATCAAACATCGCCTCCTTTTTTTCTCCCGACGTTGTACGTCTCGTTGTTTCGCGTGTCGACAAACCGCGACGCCGAAAAACGTCGGCTCCGATTACTCATAACGACCACTTTTTCTCGCCCTTTTTTCCTCGGGACCCGTGTTCTTCGCTCGATTCGGCGTGAAGCTGAAAAGTGTTGTCACGTGACAAGTTATCGCTAATCGATCCGATCTGCGAGCGGTTTCTTGCGCGCGGAACCACGGATCGTCCGTCGCCACGACGATCAATTAACGACAGCGGAACCGGCTCTCCCACGCTATCAGCACGAGGTCCGTGAAAATCGTCGGCGGTAATCCTTGAAATCGATTCCGCCGCGATGAATGAAATCGAACTCTGGTGGTCCGGCCTGGGTGGTCATGCTTGACCGGGGCCGTGGTCCACTTTTTTGCCAGGCGCTCGTCCCGGTCTTATTAGTGACACCTTGCGCAATAGTGTCCCACGGGAAAACGCCGGTGAAAAATCGTCGAATTCGTGAGTCACGCCGTAATTGAATCGAGCCCTCGTGTGGGCGGCTTTCGTCAAATTTCGCGCGCAACTTTGTCACGGGCGTTTTTGCCCGCACTATTTCGTGAGGTGATACCCTTTGTCACGGCGGTTTCGTCATGGGATTCTTTCGGCGCGACGCACAAGTCGGATATCAAATTAATTCAGATTTAACCATTTAATTCGGCAGATTGCTACGGCGCGGGGGACGGGAATTAATAGCCGGGGAACGCGGCGTTTTTGTTTAGGCCGAATCACGGTCGGAGCTTGTTTGTTAATATCAATCTGGTAATCTTTTGTACCGGCGAAATGGAATTTCGGCCGCCGAAACCATAGGACGAATAATAATCAAACGCCATTGCGCGCAATTTACTTGCGACAAATAAAACGCGCAAAACGACTGGTGGGTGTGAAAGGGGGAGTTGATTTTAAAAGCGATGTTGAAATAAAGTTTGTTAACGAAATTGCCCGACAAAAAGAGACGCGTTCCGTGTGAACTCCGATGAATGGGCCTTCAATAAATGCAAATAAATATTATTACTCCGCATAATCGAATCGCGCAATCGCGAAAGGGAGCGAATCCAATTTCCGAAACGCGTGTTTCGTCGGCACAAATTTCTAGGATTACTAACTCGATGTACGGATGTACTGGAAACAGCGTTTTTAACGGGATAGAACGAATCCGCTTGCGATTCCACGTCCCGCGATCGACTCTCTTTGACTAACAATTTGGATAAAAAATGGCGTGTTACAATACACGTTGATATTAAGTAACAATTCCATAAACTCCCGAAATAAAATCGTAAGTCGTCAGCTCTTACACTCTTATAGATATCAAATTGTATCATACTGTCACAACAAGATTCATACTGTCACAGAAAGATTCACGCTGTGAGAGAATGAAATCTGGTTGTCAGA